>WURT03642629.1:0-19835 GCA_009936505.3 Holothuria glaberrima | reverse complement strand
GGAGGAAATTGAGCACTGGGATTGGAGACCCAACAACGACCAGTTAAAACCAACTGGCTCGCACCTTCTGATAAGAGAGTATCTAATATTTTATTTAAAAAATCTTCTCCAAATGTTTCAGATGGTATTGAAGAGAAACAAATTCAATTCTATTCAATTGTTACGAATGCCTTCAAATCTTGTACCACTGATTATTGCAGATTTAATTATATCACAGTAAAAATATGTAAATTTTTAAATTGAAATGCACTAAAAATTCATCACATGACACATAAATTTAAATCTTCTCCAACAATTAAATTCAGCTGACTTTGTAGTATTTTCTGTAAGAATCCAAATTCTCCAAATTTCTTTTCAAAATAAAAGCCTTTGTAAGGCACATCTTTGAATAAGGGGTTTTTAATTCACACAACATTGTCCCAAATGACTTATGGTACACAAGTTGTATATATTAAATCATCCCTATTTTCAAGGCAATTTTGCTACTCTGAATATAAAACAATACGCAAACTCAAGAGATCCATCTCAAAGCTTTACAGGTGGTCGTCAATTGCAGGTTATATAAAACACCAGTACAACTGAGCACACACTTCAAGGCATGATGCACCCTTAACTCCATAATTCATCATAACATTGTCATCCTTCAACATTCTCAACATAACAAAGATGCATGACATTTATCTTCTCTGTTGTACACCACTAGTTGAAGCTTGCAACTCATTTACTCACCCCATTGACCAACAATGTGGTCTGTAACATATGGATGCAAATGAATTCAATACTCAGCCATTGATGAATAACAACAATATTGCAACATCCTGTTGGATTCTAATTCCCTTCTCCCATATCTTAGCCCCTGGCCGATTCCCCACCTCATGTTTAATCCAACTTAAATGCCGGGCTGTTGTCAAGAATTCATCAATAATGACAAGCCTCTACTCACTTTACTCACTTATGTTCACAGTACCATGATCTTTCCTAAATCTTACATTCACATGAACCAATTTAAATAAAGTATTAAATAGGGCTCATAGGTATAGGAATGTCTTTAAATGAGGAGGCCAGCATTTTTCCAGAGAATAGTACAGAAAACTAAATGAATGGGATACAAACTCTAGGAGTGGGGGTGACTTGCAGCCCTTCTCATTGGTTCTGTGCCAATATTGATCAGGACTGAGTAAAAAAATGCCTAGAAGCAAATCTTAAATGCAGACCGACTGCTTTTTCTGACATAACAAACATTTAATGCTGCAAAATCATTTGAAAGCCTCCTCCAGTAATTGTAACCATTGCAGAGAAAGCATATGACAGTATGCACATTCATGAATCAATGTATTTAAAACAATAAATTCTTGGAATGATATCAATATTAGTACTTAGTTTATCAAAAGCAGCATATTAACAATGTTTCAATTTGACACAAATATAGTTCACCACATATGATGGGCACTCACTGCAACAACTCTTTAGGAGGCAACTTGTACTGCTACTATTTTTGGCAATTATGTACATTTTTAAAACTTAATGTTACCCTGATCAGCCCAAAACTAAAATTTAATCAACTACTCCCATAACAGACACACACTTCCAAAAAAGTGGCAGATTTAAAATGTTTTTTTTCTTGGTACAGCTGTAAATGTCATTATTTGAACTACTCAGCTGGTATTTCTTAATAGCAGATAGGCAGAGCAAACACAGTTCAAGATATACTGTCCTCATTGCAACAATGCCAGGTTAATCTGGACAGACATACTTCTGTGAAATATTTCCCATACTAACATTCATCACAAAGGAAAATGTAAAATTTATTTCTTACATTATTTAATACTAACACTTTTTTTCTTGTTAAATCTAATCTACAACATTTCTTGTGTCCACTATACACGTAATAAAATTTCTCAAAATCGTTAAACATCAATGGGATTTGTCAGTTGTAGTCAGTTCATTAGATGAGGTTTTATGGATCAGTTGGATCAATTGGTTTAAGTCGGGCCGGCCACAGCCTTTTTTCCAGTTGTGGCTCACTGGCTTGTTTTCATGACTCCACTGCTTATGCTGAGCACCAAGCACAATGGCAGTAGTTTCCATTTTTAAAGTCTTAGGTACAACCCGGCCAGGATTCGAACCTCCGACCTTCCGGCTGCAAGTCAGATGCTCTAACCACTAGACCATGGCGTTGTCAGTTATAAGTGTACCTATAAGTCTAAAATTACAAGAATATACGTTTCAAAGGATGAAATCTTAATCTTTTCCAGTCAACTCCCATTTTTATAGCTTATTCCAATGTTGAGATTTAAAATGTTGAAATTTATTGACTTAATTTGAAAGAGTTCATTGTGCACTAGTTTATTTCCTGCTTGTACAACTCACATTACATACTTTCATTTCCTTTTGAAATTAGAAGACAGTGAACTAATTTTGGCACAAGGTGCAATGTCTTTCGAGAAAAAACAAAGACCGTAATTTGAGTAGTACAAGAATAACATCACAAATTATTGCACAATCTGCCATTTTAAATTGAGTGAATAAACTTCAAGATTTTATATTTCAACGCAGAAATATCCTGTGAAGATGAGAGTTGGCACGTTTAAATTCATTTTTGATGCTTTGTAACATATATTCTTGAACAGAAATTTTTTACTTTAGGTACACTCAAAAACAGTTACCTAGAATAGTCACTTTTCTTGCTTTAAGCACCACGTGATCTGTTTGTTACCAATTGAGGCAAAACTTAAGCATCTATGAGAACATATCTGCTAAACTTTTATTTGATGAGCAAATTGTATCAATTGAAGGAGAAGGCAAAACCCTCCTTATTGTTTATTTGCTGTGGTGCAAATGTTTTATTTAGGATTCCCAACTTTTTAGAGAGAAAAAATTCTCTGATTATTCCCTTACTTCTCCCTGAAGAAAACTTTAAATTCCACGATAATCATTTCCCCTTACTCATCCTGGTTTACAGAATCTTTTGTAGATACATATAAATCATGTTGTTGTTTATTCTATAAAATTCCCTGAATTTCCCTGATTGGAGGTGATTTGATGCATGTTCTCCATTTCCCTGAATTTTCCCTGCCTTGAAAAAGGAAACCTCATATTTCAGGTTTCCCAGTTTCTAGATTGACTGGGAAACATGCATGTTCTCACAGCTAAAAAATTAGACTATCAATTATCAGTGCACAAACCTCCTACACCTTACTGATTATAAAAATGGTGAACTGGCTGAAAGAACTGAAGTGACTTACACTTCCTTCTCATTAAAGATAAATGAATCTCATAAAGGCAATGAAGGTGAAAATTATTTGCCCTTGAAATTTTCAAAGCAGTAGCTTTCAAATGGCTCAATCCTATTAATGAATTTCAAAATTCAAATGCTGTTAATGATGACAGTAATAAGAATAAAGGCCAACATTAACTAGATGAAAATAATATACTTATATAAATATTTAGAAATAATTTCTCATCTTTCTGGGTATTGTATGATACATAAGTTGGCCTGGATCTGTAAAAGTTACTCATGGTGCATATCAGAGGGAATTCATTATAAAATGTGAACTTAAGAAAATGGGAAACATACATTTTATACATATAATTACCACAAGCCTTCCATTTGTGCAATAATTTACAGAAAATTAACATGCTCTAAAAATGTATACACAAGAACTCTACAATACCCTTCAATAATGACCACTACTTTCATTAAAGCACAAATTTACCTCTACATGTCTCTTTGTTGCAAACATCTTTTACTTGTGGTACTTGGTGCAATGTTTACATCATTGAGAATTATCATGTGGGATACTTCTCAATCTTTCCCTCCAACTTCCAATAATAAAGTGATTAATGGAGGTGAGCAATTTGTGTTTACAACCTCTCCAGAGAAAAAAAATCGTGTCGAAAACTGTTTAAAAGTTTTTAACAGGTCTGAACATGTACAACACATAATAGAAAACAAGTATCGACAATCTTCAACAAGATTTCAACAGGTGCAAACAGGTACCAACAGGAACTGGTCATAGGAGTTACTTGCTGCACCACTTTGTTGACTTCAATAGGTATATGAAATTTTACCAGTTTATGCCAATTAAAACCAGTTAAAAACTGTTGCAATTTCAACAGCTCTCAATTCAATTTTTTTCACTGTCATTTCTAAATATATAAGTGGCAAACCCTTTACCATTCACAAGTCTGGATATCACCCATTGAGTTGCATCTGGTGGGGTTAGTATTAATACCAACAAGTAATTGCCCCAACTTTACTTGGAAATATTTAATTTAACAAATCTAACAAATTTATCATTTCCCATACACTTATCTTTCATATTTCAGAAACAAATATTGCATATGTAGGGTAAAACAAGGAATTACTTCTTTACAATATAACATTCAAAGATGAAAATGATTAAAAAAGACCCACACTCAGCTAGGATACCATGGTAGAACAGTATTTAATTCTAACTTTTAGCAGAGCTAGCATTTGGCCTTTGAGTTTGTTACAATCTTTGATAGGTATTAACATGCCAAAGGTGGTTGCTGATCTTTTATTGAAACCCCTATAATAATTTTCACATGAACATGGGTCTACATAAGTACTTGTCTCTATTTCAAATGATCAACCAATTGTACACATTCAATAACTTCAATGAAACAGTCCAAAATGTGCACCTTTTGCTCAGGACTGTTCCATGTTGCATTCTGCATAAAAGCCACGGATGGGTTATTAATTACGTGCAAAACACCCTTTTTCCTGTTACAGCACAAGCACTGTAACAACTTACTCTTTCTTCTCTATAGCAGTAAGACCATCACATGTATAAACTACAAAAGACATGCCCTGTGTGACCTTTTCCAGATCACACATTTTAAGTTAACAACAAGGAAGACAAGCACCTGTGGTTCTTGTGCTCATATTACATATAAGTTTACAAAAAAAAAGAAAATTAACAGCCAATAGCACAATGGAATGGTCATAGGAATTCTGCCAAAACCAATCAGCAGGTCCTAAATTAACAAGAAACTATAGGACCAGAAGTCCCCTTCAATAAAATTGTAGAACGACCAAATGAAAAAGGCGAACCTCCATAAAAGGAGATATTACTTTGGAAAAGATGTTAAGAGATAACCATTCTCTTGTATATCCATCTCTTGAAAGTACCTGTCAAATGATTATGCATATAGACTGCATAATGGCTGTGGGCATAAAAAATTTTGGACACCAAATCATGTGACCATGGTTGTTAAAACATTTCCAGTAAAACAATGCATATGATTACAAAAGCCAATATGATAGAAGGATAAATCAGATGCCTGATTGATTTGCTGTAATCATTGGTAATGGCTTTGGCTGTGGAGATTTGATTCCATTCTGGCTGTGTGTGCCATCTGAGGTTTATTGCACTTGACGTTTTTGTTTTCACAATACTATTGTAAATGGCACTTCCATACTATACTAGGAATGGCTGTTGATAGGAGGTGATACCGAAAAGGCAGCGTACCCTAGGGACAGTGGGCTTGATGAATACTGATCTCCAGCTTGATACCTTACATATCACTGAATACACCATTACATAGACTGTCACCAAAAGAGCACCAGTCATAGATTTGGCAATTGTGGATCTTTGGCAGCAGTTATATGGCATGTGTCCAAGAAGGAAATTCTCCACAGGATATTTTGTAAAATGAAAATAATTACTTCTAATAGTAGAACAGCAAAAACTTCAACAGAAACACTCTGCCCTGTGGGCTAATCCTTCTCATATCTGTCTTACTTCAAATTATCATTCCTGGCTGTGTCTGCTAGTCCACCTCCATTAATGATCTTTGCTGGACTTCATCCTGAAAAACTTTACTCTGCTCTTGCTGATTTAATTCACATCCATAATCTTTTTTTTTGAGTTTTAGGTGAAATCTTCTCCATCTCTAATCAAAGGGAACCAAAAATTTGCCACTCTGTGTAAATATATGATTTGTAACAGAGGACTATGTAAATGAAATGTAACCTAATTATTTCGTGACGTCACATCTACTGAAAGCTTTCATTGGACTACATGTGTCCGATAAAAGCTCTCCGCTGATGTGGTGTCACGAAATAATTAGGTTACATTTCTTTTTCATAGTCATGTGATACAAATCATACATACACACAGAGTGGCAAATTTTTGGTTCTTTCCGACCAGAGATGGAGAAGATTTTAACTAAATCTCAAAAAAATCGGACCGTAATCCGATCCAAAATCGCTGAAGTGTGACCCGCGCTTTATACTCAAGACTACATCATATGCCATACTAGAGATCAAGGCAGATTAAGTTAAGACTGAATCCTTCCATTCTGACTATGGCAAGAGAGAACCGTACCCACACGTACACAGAAACGGACTACAATACGTTCACCAAAGACAACATGGCACTTCTCAAAGTGTTTTCCAAGCTGGCAGTAGAAAAGTTTCATTTTATTCTGCAACTGCACAGAGTGAACATGTTTGAAAGTGGACCAGATTTCAGCACAAGTGCAAGTACTGTATGCTCCATGAGCAAAGGAAAGTTTAACAACACAGTATCTGGATGAAAAGAAGCAAGATTGAATGAGTAAATACACAGTTAAACAGGTAAACTTTTAAACAAAGAGGCCAACAACATCCTGTAGAAGCCACACAATGATACTCCTCCAGATTTCTGCATTTCTGATATTTTCTAATAAACTGACACTGGCAAAGTATGGCCAAATGTAGTCATGACTTTTTAAGTTTAATCATGGCAAAAATCCTAGTCTCCTAAGCAAAAATAAACTTAATTCAGTAGATACCCTGAGTGACTCCATATGTTATGGTTAGAGAAGGGCATCAGGAATTAATCTAACATGTTCTTACAACCCAAACAAAAAAAGATGTGTCAACCTCTGTCTGCAACCACGCCTGATCACACGTGAAAAACAAAAGAATTCACATGTTTTCATGGGTGAAAACCTGCGTATTTGGAACACACTGGACACAGGTTTGACACAGGTTGACACACCTTTCCCTGCCTTTAATTTCAAGCCACAGGTTTTGTCTCAGAATTCTTTGTTAATGTTGGTTTTAATTGCCACACATTTTGCATGTAAAACCTGTGAAAACCTGTGGCAAACCTGCGTCAAACCTGTGGCAAACCTGCGTCAAACCTGTGGCAAAGTGTGGCAACTGGCCAACCAGTGTCATTGTCAAGGGAAAACACAGGTTTTCATGCAAAAATCTGTGATTACCTGTGGCACAAACACGTGAAAACCTGAGGATTTGGAACAAACTGCCACAAGTTTTTTGTAAGGGTATACACCATTATCTATACCCATGCACACTTTTAGTTGCAGTGAACACAATACTATTTAAGTTAACAAAGAAACAATTTTCGACAAAAGTGGTAAAACGTTCATGATGCAGCTATCACCCGTGCATTTGAACGAGGGCAAGGAGAAAGCTTTCGTTTGCATTTTCAACCCTTTAACAGGGCCAGCCTAACTAGGGAGCTATAATTTCCCAGATCAGAAAGGATCACAGGATCGCTTACACTCTTAATAAAAGTAAGGATCGCCAACACTTCTAATCAGCGTTTGCATTTTGATATTACACACTAGCATTACCAGTTACTTAGTGATTACCACCTTTCCTGAGTTAACTATAGTGAACTTTTGTAAGTTAATTTGTTAAACTTAAAGCCTAACTTTTTTTCTCCGAATATACTGAAGTAACGTAAATTCTTGAAATTTTAAGATGTTGTTTCAGTATTTACAAAGTAGGGTCACCCGGCCAGGCTTGACGACAATTTGTAACGTAGTAATTGTAACTTAGTCAAGAGTACACAGTTCGGCAGTTCGGGAGATGACGATTTTCGGGGAAAATAAATTTTCACCCGATCGAGGAAAATTCTTGCCATGCGTGGCGCCATTTTCAAATTTCTCCCATAATGTATTGCGATCCTACCGCGCAAATCCAACGGAGATGAAGGTTTAGAACAACCTGGAAATTTTCGTCGATTAAAGGAAAAACAGATACTGGCATATTTAGAATCTTTGTAGCTAAGAGAACAAAAAAGCCGAGTCATGTTTGGTAGTCCACCTAGCAGGTTTTGAGAAAATAAGCAACTTTCCTAAGCTCTTTGTCCTAAGCTTAATTTAAGGACTCGACACAGCCGCAAGTTGTGTGCACCGTTTACCACACGAGGTTTTGCAAGTATATGTCATCAATTGTGTTCATTAATACGCTGTGGAAGGTTTCGTGTGTTTCGCTTATGGGTGTCCAACTGTTTAGAATGGATTTGGCGGTACTTACTAGCCGTTCAGAATGAGAGGGAGAGGGTTAATGCAAAGGTGCTGAAAGTACTAAACTGTAAAAAATGAAAGAACCATGGTGCTATCTTTTTATCACAGACTAACTTTGCACACCTTGCACCCAAATCTCTAAAATCATAAGTTTTGCGTCATTTTTTTTTTTTATTGACCGAGAGTTTCTATAGAAGGCTAGGCCATAATGGTAGGATCAACGCTTGGATTGATTATGATTTTGTGTAGTTCGGTAACAACGTAACTCTGACTTGTGTGGTGAGTAGATATTTCGTTGTGGAGAGTAGAATTGTTATGTCGCTGGCCAATTGGCGAGTTTCCTCTTAAACTCATCCTATAGTCTGAAATAATGTTAAATCATCTTCAAAATAAATCATTAGCACTTATGACAATTACGGTACACCGGCAGGACGTAGATATTTGTCTTGAAGCGGTTCAATATGGACATTGGCGTAAATTTATTTTGAAACCCTGGGGTGGAACACGACAAAAGCTCTCGTCGGTATATGGTCAAGGCAACTTCTTTAATGGCCTTGGTCGGGTTTCATGGGCAACAGCTCGGAAGCTTTAGATTAGGTACAAAACTATGAGTACACAATTTTTTGCCAAATGTATAATATATTCCCAAACCATACCACAATAATGAGAATTTAACTATTTTTCCCATATTATTTGGGTCGAGCTAGGGCCACATCTTAGTCAAGGCCTTGGTAAAGCCCACAGAATTTTTGTGTACTTTCAAAATTATGAGAATCAGAATGATGCATATCATTATCTGCAAGGACATAAGACAATTGGAGGGGCAAAAAATAGATCAAACCAGAAAGCCCAAAAGCTAAGTGATTGTTGTTGAAAGAAAATGATTTTTTGCGCTGACTAGGTTCATCCATCAAACTTACACTTCTTGACACTTTCATTTTTACGATTTTTTCGTACCTGTTTTCTTGATCTCTGCTGAACTCATGTGACCTTTGAGCCCTACCAAAAAGTGTACAACAAAAAATGAAAAAAAAAAAAAACATGTCCAAGTTCGGACTAGTACAAGGGACAGTCTGCGTCTAGAAACCGAGCTCTGAATCCACTACGCCAAGGGTGGGGAACTCTTTTTTTCTTTGATGGGCCTTTTTGAAGGTCATAATCCACTTCCGGGACGCACACAGGAGTGGGGTCTAGGAGAAAAGTCTAGGCAAGAACTGAGACGAAGCCCCGGAAGCTTTGGGATTTGTACTAATTTGTGGGCAATAGAACAATCATCCACTATTTTAAAGACATAGAAAGTGCAAGGCTTAACAGGCCAGAAGTATCATAATATGACCATATGTGTGAAGTAATAATAAATGGGCTAAAATAAAATATGCGGGCAAAGCGCACCGAAAAACTGCGAATTTTTAAACAAACTTTACTTTCTCCTCATTTACATTGCAACATTATCCACTTTCTAACGTTTAATACGCTCCTCGGAGGGACAGTTCTTAAGCCCCCAAACCCGTTTCGAATCTACTGGAACAGGTACATTGCCCGCGGAGTTTCTTACTCTAATAGACCTACACATGTGATAACGTAATTTTGTACGATGTTACGAAGCATATGTGCCACGCAAAGGTTCCGTTACCTACAGAAGTACAGGGATTCGACACCCGATTTCTGTCTAACGAAACGGTTGGTATGTTGCATTGTGCATACAAGGATGTTAATACTATATTATAGTGTTTCGCAGCACATTTACGTGAATACCCAGAAAGTGGTACTTACTTCAGAGACATTAGGCTACGAGGTTATTGTCAATTCGTACTCACGTGATCCTGAACTGTCATTTATAAATTGCCTCGCGGACCGGATAAAATAGTCTTGCGGGCCGGAGGTTCACCAGTCCTGCACTACGCCATCGAAGAACTCGTTCAGTGACAGCCTGACTACTGCGTAAACTTAAAGTAAAATCTCTCGTCAAAGTGGCCTTCTGCCCGATACACTTGAGAAATCCTGTTGTAAAGAAAACAGTGTTATCTTTCATCTTCGTTACAGTCTTGTTCAGATCTTCAAGCAAATGTAGATAGGATTACCACAGCCACTTTTTAATGAAAATGGTAAATATGTTTGATTTTCTAGCTATCATGACAGCTGATTCAATGAAACCAAAATCGAAAACGTTGAAAAAAGACATTTGATGGGTAAAAATTGTGGGAAATGTTTCACATTACACCAAAGACCATTTGGCCCCTAACTTTTGGAGGGCCCTTAAGTGAGCCCCGGACGCCTCTCTTCCAGGGCTTTGATCGACAGGTCCTACAATCAGGGCAGTCTAAACCAGGCCGGGAGGGGGCTGCAGCCCCCAAAAAGTTTAACATTTAAGCGGTTTTGTGCATTTAAACCTCCAAAACACCTTAAAAAATGCCTGAAATTTGGATTGAAAAATGTCCGAATTATGATTATGATAATTTCGGGCATGTGGGCAAATTTTGGAACACTTCCCTTGGTACTGGACAATACTTTCGTAAGAATGCATTCAAGATAATTTTTCATAATTAATCATATAATGGGCTGTAGACAAGGACGCGCCTAATCGCCCCAAACCCTGAGACCCAACAAGATCGCTAAGGCATGGACGCCACCCAACAACCTCAACGTTTTCATTGATTGTCTCGTGAAAAGGGTGAACTCACATCTCCATTCCTTTTTATTGTCCGTTAGCACCAATACTCGCCAACCCAGGAACTTTAAGAAAGCGGACTAACAAGCCCTTAATGATTTGAGGCACAATTCAGCGATAGTTGTCAAACCAGCAGACAAGGTGGAGTGATTATTGTTATGTATGTCGCCAGTTGATAAACAGCTATCGGGTGCCCGTTTTTTGAAATAGTTACCCTTGGGAACATCGAACCCTGGGAACATCGGGTAGACCCCATCACTCAACACACTGACATTTCACATCTGTTCAAATTCATCCTTAAACATAACAATTGTATTTTTAGGGACAAGAGCTTAACAACCTTTACTTGATCGCCAACGACTTTCTTATCTCTTTTAATTTCACCATTGAAAGTTCTATGAAACAGATCCCTTTTCTCGACATAATCGTAATGATTGAGGGTAACAAAATGCAGATTTCTGTGTTTATTAAATCCAACGGACAGTCACTCATATCTTCAATTAATAGCTTTTATCCTCGATATACGAAAAACAGTATACAGTTTCTCAGGCATAGACGAAACTGTTCCAAGGAACACTCATTTAAAAACAAAGCTATCCCTAACTTCTTGGCTTTTTGCTTAAAAGAGGGTATCCCAGGGCCGTAGCCTGGAAAAAATCTCTAGGGCGCAGCTCATGACACTATCTAAGCGGAACACAATGGTTTATTTACACATAGTTAACACCCAGGAGAACCCTTTACTTTTCACATGTTGTAGGTACATCGCAAAGGCAGATGCTAGGGAGGTGAATGTAAGGCCTGGCGAAGGTTCAGAATTGCACTATCGTCGTTTACAGGTGTTAACAGATTGTCACTATTTAGTGATATTCTTTATATTTTGTGGCTGCTCGGAGAGCAAGACGGAGCTGGTGCTGTCTAAAAGAAGGGGAAGACACCCTATACTTTTTGAGAAATATTCGTCAATGTAAGGTGGCTTGGATCTTTCTTAAGCTTCGTAAAGCGTTGAATTGATTTCATGTTAGGACTCCTCATTATTTTGTGACTTTGTATCCTGTTAGGGTGGAATTGAAGGGAATATTGCCTAAGCAAAGGGATGACACCTCTTATTTTTGAGAAATTTTTCTTGTTCTGAATTTTCCTAGATCCAAAATGGTGTAATTTTTGTGAAGCTTTGGAATCATAAAATGATTTAAACTGTTAATCATGTACTGAATCCTTCGGATGTTGCATGCATGGCACCCCTAAAGGGTTGGTACCCGATATACAGGGGTAGCCATTGTGTAGGGCTTGTTAGAAAATGGGGAAGGACACATTTTCGACCTTAAAAGCTGCTTCTAAGCATTCTTTACTTTAAAATTTCAGTTTCATGCCTAAGAAAAATTTACAGATTTCAAACAGATAAGTTAGATGTAATTTAAATGGGAAATTCAGTCACCAATTTCAATTAGTATACCCGGGCGTCCTATTTCATGGATGGCTCTTGAGAATCATGTTAAAATATGTTTCTCCCGGCATTAGTTGAGAAATTTACGTACAGACTATCTCCTCGGTTTACCTTGAATATGCAATATGTATGTTCTAACATATCATGAAGGATACTTGAAGTGAAATAAGGGTATATTTGTGAGATTTAGCTGTTGTTCAAAATAAGTTTAGTTGTGGCGACTGCTTATGCCCTAAATTAAAAGTTACTTTATAAGCTGAGTGAGGTTAGCTCATAATTAGTGGTAATCATTGGCTTTTTTATCTTTAGCGGTGTATATGGTGGTGAAGTCAAGCAATGTTTCTGGAAGGAGGAGGATGTCTTACTCGTCATGCAGAGAAACCCACATTACAACCGTCCATGGCGGGGGTCCGGGGATCTCCTTGGGAAAATGTGGGATTACTGAGAACCCTTAAATGCGATTTCATAATCTTAAATGCAAATCATAATTTGGACAGCAGAATTTGCAGCCTTTCTGTATTTTTTCAAGAAGGCTAACTTTCATTCACGGTTTGGAAACCTCAGGGGCAATAGCCCCCCCTTCACCCCACCAGGCTACGGCCCTGTATTCCTACAGACTTTTGAATTTTCACCTCAGCAGGGTTATGGTCTTAAAAAGATGCAACTTCCTTAAGTACGGTAACAAAAGGGCATCAGAAAGAGTCCGCACAGTTACGACTTTCTACCCTCCCCCTGCCCCTCCTTCACAATATTAAGCAGTCGTGAGGGATTTCATGCTCAGATCCCACGATCGCTGAAATATTTACTGAACCACCAGTGGTTGACTTCAGACAATCATGTAACATTAGATTTTTGCTGGTAGAACATTATTCCCCACTTTTAGTGAAGTCTGAAGCGGTGGTAATATCATCTGCTAAAAAGCCCAGGTGCATGGCGTGTACTCAGTGATATCGACCCATCAACCCACCACTTTCCTCAGGCTTCATGGATAACTGAGGCCTAGGAGTTTTAATTGCGACTCCGAGAATGTAATCTACCTGTTGAATTGTTCTCAATGTCCTCAGGCCACATGTATTGGCGAAACAAGTACAAGTTCAGACTACGATTTGATGTAACACAAGCTAAGTATACGTCAAAACAAGCCAGGCTTTCCGAATACCGAGCACTTTAATTGCTCTAATCAGGGAGGTATTCTAATCATGGCCTGTCCGAATTAAAATTTGCTATCTTATATAGCAACTTCAAATCAGACAATGAAAGGAGCAACCGGGAATTAAAAACAATCGTACACCTAAATACGCATAAAACTTTGATAAAAAGAGATCTCTCATTCATGAGCCTTCTCGTCAGGAGGAACCCTAATGACCAGCTCTAGCTTTTTACCTTTGTTATCACTTAAAGTAGCAACTGAGGAAGAGCCGTTGAAAACTCTCGAAATATTTTGCTGTTGAGTAAATCTTGATAACTTTAGTTGGAAATAAAAGTATTTGACTATGGTTTAATATTGCTATTTTCCAACGTTTGGAGTACTGAAACCTTTTTCAAAAACGATAATAAAAACAGGTTCGTACAAAGTAGTGAGAGAAGCCATACAGATAAGCCTATGGAACTAGGCTTGTTCGGGGAGGTCTAATCGAATTTCTTAAGCCAAGACTGTAATCACTTCATTATGATGGTATATCGTTTCGTATATTCAAGCCGAATGGCGATGTTGTTTTAAGATGGAGTTCCCAAAAGTTTCCTTTTCCTCTCGAGTTTTATTACCATGACTCGTTTTGGTAGATAGCAAGGACACGTAAATTGTTTATCGAATGATAAAGGTGTATCTTTTGTCATAGTCGTGACATTTTCAACTCAATCCTGAATTACAATTTCTGTTTTAGAGGAACTGATGCATTTGATGCGAAGTGCTTGTGCGGGACGGTAGCTGCTTGGTAGCAGGTAGTTGTGCTTGTCCGTGATTTTGAATGATTTTGAATGAACCATTTTCTATGGTCACTGCAGTGTCCAGAAAGTGAACACTGGCTCTTTAGGAATCTGTCATATATTTAATTTTGGGTAAGAACGAATTGATGTTGTACATTAAAATGCTCAAGGTACCTTAACCGTGGGGCCGGATCATGAAGATAACTCCAATGACACTTAGACAAAAACAATTTTCTCTCTGGTATTTTCTTTCAAACCTTTCCTTTCATGATAAGGGCAATGCTCTACCTTAGTATTGGTTTAAATTTAGATCAAAGCTAATATCATTTACACCTTCGACCTAAATTCTAAATTCGATCTACCATACCCAACCTATATATAAATATATATATATATACATATATATATATACAGGAATATAAATAATAAGAAAACACTATGGCATTAAGAAGATACAAGCTTTTTTCGTATGGGTTTGGACCCACACTCTTCAGTCTTGAAATGTGATATCCTACCGTTATACGATAACAAAAAGAACTCTCCTTGAAAAGCCATAGATGCGTCACCAGTCGCTAACGCCAATTTCCTCAAACATAGGCACTTGCCTTATACAGAAAGGAGATGTTAGAAATGAATGGAATACTTAGCCTCCACCAGGATTCGAACCCACGAGGCCATTGAGGCCTATGAATCAGATCGCGATCAACTGAGCTTAAATACTGTTGGGTTAAGTTTTCTATTGTTACATCATATAGGAACGCGTCCCATGTAATAATACAGCGTTGACTGCCTCATTTTCATATAAAGTCGCTACGTCTATCTACCTACCTATATATATATATATATATATATATATATACACATATATATATATAGGTATTGATGTTTTGTAAATATTTATATATATATACACAAATACATACATTTAGACATATATTTATATATATTTATATAAATATTAACATTTATGTATATTGGAAAAAAGCATATATCACATGTCCCCATACATGCATACATGGGGAAGAGAACCTTTAATATCAACAGTTAAAAAACTCGGTCTAATGTTTCGAGGTCCTTCTTTTTCGCCAGAGACGTTATTAATGAAGCAAATTACCCACCCCTTCTTCAACGTAAGCTTATTTAGAATGCCTAGATATTTGTTCAGGCCCTTCCATTAGCTATTGATTTACAAGATAAGTTTTGTCCCCTCAGCATTCCTTTTCTCGTCATCTATTAAGTTGCCTTTCCGGATACAGAGTTTCAGACCATGTATTTTGTGCCCGAGAGAAGAGAACTGTTCGGCAACAGAATATCCCTTAAAGGACAAATCTCATCAGCCCAGACGGTTCCAGTTGTACCAACTATGCAACTCCTAGCTCCACCCATACTTGAATAAATCTCTGACTTGAGCAAACACAAACCTATTTTATTGCTCAAGGCCATGTCATATAATCGAAGCGATTTCTCTGCATTGTGTGGAATGACAGATACTCTGAATCTTTTGAATTTTTAAACTTTGCTGTCAATCAAAGAGCAATCACCAACTGGGAATTTTGATACCCCACACTAAAAATATAGTTTGGAATGATGAGTGTCTGTCTTTATGCTTCTGTGTGTTTGTGGTTACTAAAACAAGACCGAATATTTTCGACGTTTCTCCAGCATAGTTGCTTGTCGTGCACTTATTGCAAAAATGTAAGTAGACAACTTTAGCAGAATTGCAGTCGAAGTTTCTAGGGTTAAATTTGAATGTCGTGCCTGGGGTTCATGAAGTACAGAGTCCATACTCGCAAATTTGGCAAGTTTGGGTTTGTTACATGGAGAGTTGCCCATGGGAGTAATATACCTAGAAATTCGGCTACTTAAAATCATGTTTCTTGGGTGTTGAGGCCATCTAGAGGTGCAGTTTTAAAAGCTTCCCCTTATTCGACGTCACTTTGGAGAATTTTCCACAGATGTCAAAAGCTCCGAAAAAATATATATCTTTAACAATTAACGAAAATCAGTAGAGAAGAGAATCCGTTCAGGTGGGTTGGCATTTTTGTATTTCAAACTTTATTGGCTCTCTCCATAGTGTTTCTAATGAACTTGAGAGGGTAGCCCCTCGACATATATTGCTTGATACGTTTGTTTAAAAGGTTCAGGTCAGTATAACATGACGCGCCAATGAGATCACAACAATATTTTTCCACCAGATGATTTCAAAATATGTTTTCCTTTCATTTGTATGTTCTCGGCGCATACTACAACGTTAATGGGAAATTGGCTAATCGTTTCCATTATTTATTTTACATTAAATTTCACGATTTTCTCCCGACAACACCAGAATTGCAATGAACTTAAAAGTAGTGCGTTGTCATAATCGTGTGATAAGATATCCCTGTATTTTTATTTTTTAAAGATGATCTGAGGACCTGTTTATCAAACCCCCATGATATATTTTAAAGGCACACTCTTGAAACAATTGGGTAAAACATGTAACAAGATACTTGCATACGATTGCTTTCAGTCTATTTCGAAACGGCTTGTGGTATATCTCCAACTAACACACCACCTTCCCCGTTTCAAACTCCTTCTTATGTTCAATTATCAACTCTAAGTGTAAAAAATTTCGAAATACGCCATAAAAGGCTTTTAGTGATCTAATTTGTGAAAAACCTCGGCATCTTCAAATATAAATGTTCGCAATGAGAAAAATCCACCCTTTCTTTTGCCCAAACGGAGTTCATGTCTCTGTTTTCTATAACATCTTTTGGTTCAGCTTTGAAGCGAAGTAAGAAAGCATTGTTAGTTCTTGGTATTGTGTCATGTTCGACTGGAAGTGTTTATTTCGTTAATCTTTTATCTAAGAGGAGATACTGCCATAGTCCATAAATCTCGCACAAACCATGTGGTCAATAAATCTGAAAAACAATTACAGAAAAAGCACTTTAAAGAAGAGCTGAGGCACAAATCAGTTTTTAACATTATAGGGGGCGAATCAATCAAACCATTTTGATGAAATTTAAATTGAAATCCAAACATGATAGAGAGCGACTCAATCAAACCATTTCGGTGAAATTTAAATTGAAATCCGATGTTCAGTTTTCGAGATATTGGCAGATGAAACTGTCCCATTTTTGTCTCGAACTAACGGGATATATTTTTTTCTATCAAGTTTGCCTCAACTTTTCTCCTCCATGATCTCGTGTTATCGTAATGTGAGTGCATGAAAGGTAAGGAAACTTAATGAATTTTAAGTTACTCGTGTTAAGATAATATCCCTATAAACTTTTCATTAAGATTGGAACAACAGATTGAAAAGCAAAGAAGAGACAACATTTCTCTTCTATGTGAGGAAATTTTATACCTCCAGCTTAATCTAAGCTCACTTGACGAACTTAGTCTATGCTTTTTAGCTACTTCATTTGCTGATATCTCAAAAGATATACGTCGGAACTGAATGAAAACTTCACCAGAGTTTTTAGCTTTAGTTTCATTTTACATATGAAAAGTTATTTTTCACTGAAGCTCTTTCTTGAAGTTATTGCAGTTTCACAATTTTATTCGATATTGTTCTTTGTAGATTGACTTGTATACGTTAAGCCCTCCTCCTCGACCTTTAAAGTGACACAGTTTTATAGGCAGTCCCAATGTGGTTGTACTCATAGCACCAATGTATTGTTTTATGTTCTGACACACAACTTTGACACCTTTTGCAGACAAGTAGTTACTTTTGTGTCAGCCTAAAGGCATTGTGAGGATCGACAGGTTCAAAATGTGTCTTAATTACAATGTGACAGAGATCGTCCGAATGGTAACCAACTCTACTGGTAAAGAGCCGTCGATTATACCCCAGGATGCTCTGAAATTGCTTGAGAACTGAAGATTGTTTACAACTTTGAAGTTAAGTGCCATCAGACAAGTGGTGCAGAGTCAGTGTATGTTATCGTTCTTCTAAAACGTTTTCATAATGAATAATCGTAAGCCTTATTAAACAAATTGCTGATGAAATTTTTATCAAACTGTCGTTACTTAGAAGATTTTTGTTATGCCTCAACGACGTCTGATCAAAAATAACAGAATTACATTCAATGTCATTCAAACATACTTTAAATATCAGTAAACAGTTGATCAAGCTTTTACCCAAGCTGATCACATATGCCAAGTCCTAAACTGTTTGGTAAGGTCTACGCAAGTTGATCGTAAAGTAACATTTGCTTGTTAAATATTTCCCTAACATGGGTACTTTTTAAGCCAACATTAGATAGTTCATTACCTGACAAATTCAGAGGAAGAATACGTGCCCAACTTAAGAGTACAGCAGGTCGGAGTTAGGATTTGCCCGACAGGGGGCCAAACTCACCGACGGAGGGCCAGCAACCCTAATCCCCGACAAGAGGAATGGGTTGCCAAAAATTGTCGACATCATAATTTTAGCCGCCCTAAGTTTTGGGTGTCTTTCGAAAAAAAAATGAAAATTGTAGGTTTAAAGTAGGAAAAGCTAGAAAATTTGAAATTTTTATTACAGGACGTGCCCTCGTTTAGAGCAAAATCATATAAAATCATATACATCCTCTGCGTGACTGACCATTATCGGGGACTATATATATTATATCATACCCATATGGCACGGAACTGAAAAAATGCCCGACGGATGGGTACGGCCTTTTGCCGATGGGGACATGGCTAACTGCCCCCACCTGGCACAACCACTGGGAAAGAGATTTTGATTTTCACTTACCAATAGGAGTTTAAACTCCTCTTCTTAAAAAGGTGTTTTTGGCCTCCTGTCCAACCACTCAGATACTTTCGGTTCAGCCTTGAAGCGATCGATAAAGTCCCCCAAAAGATCTTGATTTTTCAAGAAAGAAACATCGCCAGGTGGAGTTCCTGTAAATGATGGTATGTTGTCATGTAACATGTTGAAGACTACGACGTCTGCCAGGGTAATCTGTTATTGAAAAAAATAATCACTTTCAGTCTATAACAAAATGTTGAACACATGCACACTTGTTTCATAGGATTGCCTCAACGTTACAGTTCATATTAAGGGTGTGAATAGAAGGCCAAAAGCAGGGCCAAACCCAAACCGCCTGAAACCGAAGTCGATGTCTAAATATTTAATTCCAAATATGCTTTTGAATGTTGAGTTTGGAGCCAACCAATGTGGTGTTGTGACCCCTCAGCCCTTGAGGGCATTTTTCATGTAAAAGGGTAGTGCCTGCCTGCTTTTACGTTTCCCTCAAGATTCTACTGTCAAATGACGTTGGAGTTAATCGCTCTTGCAAATGGAAAGGGGTGAGTTCCGTTGAAACAGGATCAAAGAATAACAGGATATGCAGAAAATGTGAGCTTTCAGTTTACTGGCCTTGATTTATTGATTCGTATTTACCCCCCAAAAGGTTAAAGGTTTAAAAGAAGGGTTCAAGCAAAAATTTACTTTAGATAAGTGAAAGAAGAACTAAATCTATGCATTTTGGTGAAACTTTCATTCAAATCGGACATGTATTACTCGAGATATCAGCA
>WURT03642619.1:0-19836 GCA_009936505.3 Holothuria glaberrima | reverse complement strand
ACTTTAATGCCTTAGGGGCAAGATAGCAACCCTAATCAATCCAAGGTCAAAGCAATAAGTTAAAAAAACAAAGAAATACAAAACATTGGCTCTCAATGTGAAGCCATGACATCACACTTGCTTGCCACAAGTTCACTTTTGGTAGAAAATGTGTCACCTTCAATTGCTAATATCTCGAGAACCGAACATAGGAAATTAACGAAAATTTCACAAAATGCTTAGAATATATTCCTCTTTAACATATCAAACATAAATTTGGGTCTGGACTATTCTTTTAATGAGCCGCTTTAAGTTCTCATCTCTCATGCTGAGCACAAAAGTGAGTAGAGAACAATTTTCATTTAAAATCTTTGGTATGACTCGTCCTGTATAGATCATAGTATTGACATCTACAGTACCCATCCTGCAGGTGTCCAGCAGACAACCACATGTACTTCCTTCAAACTGTGTACTACTTATTTTTGAATCCAGTTCTCCAGGAAGTTTTGGGACATATCCTGAGGAAGGTTTATTGGGGCTGTTAGATTTGAATGAAACTGGAAAAGGGAAGGCTAGAATTACAAGAATATACAGTATTATTTAGTGGTTTATTAATGAATCTCATTCATCCAACTTCCCTCCCCATAGCTAAGTGCATTTCATTTATGAGATGTGAAATATTCAACTTTATTCACAAAATTTGGAAAAGTCCATTGCACAATAATTTGTAATGTCTTTTTTGTGCAACTCACATGAAGTTATTTATGTTTTTTTATTTTTTTTATTAAGTTATTCATTTATTAGTGTTGTTGTTTGGGGGGATTAAAATGTTTGTAACACTTCAGGAAGCTTAATGTTCTTATGCATACCATGTTTTAAGGGAAGGGCTTTTATCATCAAGTTAATTGGTAATAGTAGGATAGTGATCTCACTTTTGGACAAGTTGAAGTGGCTGGAAGAACGAAAAAGCAAAAAACAAAGACAGTTATCTGAGTAGAACAAGAGGAATTTGACAAATTATTGTACAAACTACGCTTTTAAAGTTACAAAAGACACGTTCCACGTTTTTTATCTTAACATAGAATATATCCTGTGAAAATGGGAGTTGGACTGATTTAATTATTTTCAATGCCTTTTTATATTAAGTTAGGAATTTAAGACTTTTAATTTGTGGATATTCCTAATTTTATTACAGGTATACTGCATTGTATGTGTGTGGGCCTGCTATCAACACATTGTCTCTGTCGAAATCAGAGAATTCAAGGCTGCATTGGTGGAGGATCCAGAGGTCAGTTTTGTATTTTCTTGTTGTTCCCCTTAAGCATAGGAGCACCATCTGTATGCAGTATTTTAAGATAGACTCAAGATTAAAGACAGATACCCATCACCCCAAGTAAAACTTTTACTTGGGGCTAAGCAAAAGTCTCACTTGATGACTGATCTTTGATTGACATCATCATTACAAAATTCAGATAATGCAGAGTGGCTCCTATTACACAGCTAACACAGAGAGTATTTTGATTACACATTAGGGCTTTGTGTGCTCACCATGACATCACCTTAAGCAAGAAACTAGGTTTGTGTCTGCATAGGGAGAAGCTACAAACAGATGTGGGTGAGGCTTAAAGTAACATAGTTGGGAGAATTGAAACTATCTGGAATGATGAGTATCTGTCTTTAAAGCCCATCACTCACTGTGCAACTATGCACATTGCATCTCACCTCCACTGTTGCAGTGATGAAGGTCATGTACTGTAGTATGCATACCTAGTAAGTACTGAGACAAACAAGAAGAAAACCAATGTGAAGTGAGTTTAAAAGGACATACTGAGTTGGTTCACAAAATTCATGGCTTTTTTCACACCTGTTGAGATTTACTGACATATTGATTGTAAATAGTCAAAATAAGAGATTTTGCATATCTGATACACAATCGAAATGGCAATGATAGGGTAATTAATGATTAAAATCATTTATTACATTTTCATGACCAGACACTTTTTACCATTAGGTATATTAGTCATAGGCATACCCTGTGCACAAAAACTACAATTTCTCAGATTTTCAGTATCTACAGGAAATAATACATGGCTTAATGAGGCTAATTTTAGAAACATTGTCATGCAATGATATCCTTCAAATTCGTCACAAAATAATGGATACCAACTCAATGAGCCCCTTTAAGTCATGTCAGTAAAAGGGGAAACTAATTGTGAAGTTTCCCAGCTGGAGTATGTGACAATAGTACAGTTTCCAGCAATACAGGCAACCAGATATTGATTATTGTGCACAAAGATGTGAGAGGGTTTCTTAACACCCTACTGCAGCAGCATCCACATAGGTTGGTCAGTCATAAGCTCTGTGGGGGGGGGGGGGGGGGGGAAGGAGGAGGCTGTTGTAGGATTTAAAATCAAAACGATGATTCATTTGTTGGTGCCCACTTTCTAACTGAGATGTTGTTTACATGGTCATGTGCAACAGGCTTAGAACAAATAATGAAAGTGCATTGAAGAGTAGCATTTTTATTGCAAGAAATGTGAGCCTTTAATATAATGCATAGACTTGCCAGCATTTTAATTGATATGGGATGAAGACTGGACAAAGAAACAGGATGCTGTAGAACTATTACAACTGATGTTTCTAATTTTGTAAGAGGAGAGTGGATACTGTGAGGTTAAAGTTTACTACATCAAGACAGCTATGAAAGTAAACCGTAGAATTATATAATCAGTTATAAATCAGCACAGCAAATTTCAAATAAATGTTAACTTTAAACATATAATATTCATTGCAAAAAGATGTGATTAACTTGAGTCTATGCTTGATTAGGGTGATATGAAACCTCAACTCAAAGGTGGGCAGTAGTGGGACAAGATGGCCCTTTTTGTCTGGTCCGACCGTGGGAGATATTTTGTAACTAATATTTATGAGGACCTCTTGGCTCTAATGGTATAGGTAGCTTTTTGAATCCACCTTTCTGTATTCCAACCATGCAGGAACTCCAGTGGAAACTGTATCAGCAAAGTTTTATAAATTCACATGTATCATTTCTGTATCAAAAACTATAAAAAAATCACAACATTAGCACATAATGTAGTGATCGAGTTCCATGGCCAAATGGCTCGACTTGTAAAATATTTGAGGGCGCTTTCTAATACCTAAATTTTTGTTTTTTGTACACAGTTGTTCAATGCTTCAAAGGTTAATGTTCTCATTTAGCATTACCTTCTAGTTTGTTTTCAAAGTGTCAGAAAATTACTTTTAATCATTTGGGTATTAAAGAAAGGCAAAAGTTGGGCAGTGATGCCTCTCCTAGCCAGTAAACCAGCAATATTTGTCAAAGGCTAAAGAATCAACCATTTAAGGGTAAAAGTACTGTGGGCAAAGTTTACCATTTCTGCAATAGTGATGCTAATTAATCATTGGTGGAAAGTCATTTGCATATTGATGAATTGAATATTTTCAAAGATATTTGAAAAAAATGTACTGGTTGAGCATACAGAACAATTGGTTGTCACCCCATTTTGAATTACTATACCTTGAAGTATAAATTTGTGAATGGTTTATTTCGATCATGTACCAACATTTTTGTTACATTATTAAGTTTCTGCAGTTGAATTTCTTGACTAAACTTTTAATACAATATGCAAAATGTATGTTCTAAAATACTAGATAAGTGTAAGGAATATAAGAGTATATTTGTAAGATTTGGGAGATGTGTCCAAAGAAAATCGGGGTGACTTACTACTGTGATTCTCTTAATAAAGCAGTCTTGAGGTCTGGAGTTAATCGATTCTGTAATTTATAGTGTTCGACAGATTATACAATAATCGGTAATTTCTGATTACTGATTATTCAAAAACATCATCAGACCGATGCAGATAACTGATCACCAATTACATGTATGGGAAGCTCATGTTTTCTCTCCATATCTCTAAGCTAGCATTGTACACACACTGTATGATGACAACCTTCACATTGGAGGTTAAAAATATAATGAACAGTTCCGTACATTCTATGAACAGAATGTACTATTTCCTCTCGAAATACTGAGGTAAAAATCAACCAGAAATACTGTACTTGTTTGCCTTCAATGTCACAGGCTAACGTACGTTAGACAAAGAGTCTGTTGACCTGTCTGTTTGCCTGTTTAAACCCACCGATCACGTCGGAAGATTCCATGTAAATGTTCTGTACTGGATTGTTGTTGTAGTAGTAGTACTATATAGTAGCCTGTCCACCCAGTTGTACGCAAAAATATGTAGCTGCCTTAGCACTTCAGTGCCACTAAAAATTCCAGTTAACTTGATGTAGGCATCTCATGGTTCAGTTACAATATAAATATAGTTTTTGTAAAGTGTCTTGCCCAAAACTTATGTCTTGTTTTAAAAGATTCTCCAAATAAAATGCAGAAGTAATTCTAGATAAATTCCTGTAAGCAAAAAAAGTGTGTGGCCAGTGGTGTGTGAATTAACACGGGTTCTCTTCCCTTTGTTCGTTCATGGCTAACGCGCTACGTAAGAGCCGGTAATGCACTAGCCTTGAGTTATGTGTAGGTACACACCTTAATCGGTATACTTGCGAAGGTGAACTTCATCTTCACATGGAACTTTCTTGAGTTACATATCACATACTTGTATTCCGTTATTACCTGTAAGGCATGTGCGTACTGTATCATCGATAATTAAAACTTTTGAAAGGAATGTGGGAAGTCGCATAATTTTTGTGCAGGTTAATTTGCCTCAAGTTTCCAAATTTCTAGTTGCTACAACAAATATGTACAGATGATCGGTTAGCACTGAAGCTTGAAAAATTGTAGAGCGAAGTCATTGTCTCTCCCTGTAGAACAATTTGTATGCAGATGTGGAGCATTGTCCGTGGCAAGCACACCTGTGTAGGTAATACTGTGTGCCCTTTGACGCACCTAAACTTTGCTGCACTAAAAGTTACGGCCCAACAATTATGATGCTCGCTGTCTTTAAGGGAGCTTTAACTTTGGCTAGTTTTGTGAGTATCAGTTCTGATATTTTGGGCGGGAACTTAAAGAAAGGTTTGTTTTGGGAATTACAAAGTTTTTTGCAGAAACTTGAAAGCCCTATTTTAGCCCTATTTCCAGTTTTCAAATAATCTGTGGTGGTAATCAGTCGAATGACAAAATTTCACTGATGCCAATTATTTACCGATTGTACGATAATGGGCCAGATGCTGATTATCTAATAGATGATCGGTCGAACACTATTAATTTTAAAATATTTAGTTGTGCTTTTGCAAGATTCCATATAATATCCTTCTTATATAGCAATAGTCACCACATACATGGAAACGTGTTCTAGGCATGAAGCGCCTCTTTCATTAAATCATTTCTTCTTTACCTACAGATGATGGAACCATTGAAACCCCCCTGCTACAACGATGCATTGAACGACCCTATGTTTAAGCCCCCACCCCCGCCTTATGTTGACTTCCACTAGAACTGCCCTGGCAGCCATCTTGGACTTGAGGTGTTATTGATGTAACTGTTTAAAAGACAATATTGTTTTATTCTTGTTGCAAGTAAACTATTTGGGAAAGTGTTCTTTGTCAAAGTCACCTGTTCATTACAGCACCTGCAGTTTGTTTCCTTTGAATTAATTTTGAATTTCAGCAACATTCTATGTTTTGTCAACTTGAGACAAGATTATATTGTAGTATTATTAAGTAGATGCATGAATTGTAAATAGCGGTCACTGTCTCAACAAGGGACATCAGTCACCCTTATAACTAAATTACTGACACTCTAAGACTTAAATAGTTTGATACAAGGTTCAGTACAGTACATTACTCTTCAAACAGACTTTGTTTTATGGTTAGACCAAAGGGAGCACTTAAATATAGAAATTAAAAATTTTTTCTTCTCAAGTTCAGGGGGATGATTTGAACTTAAAACTTAGCAAAACTGCTTAGCTGTATTAATATTTGTGTAATACAAATGTTTTGCTTCCCTGGCAGGCCATTAAACAAACATTTGTTCATGAAATTGCAATGGAATCAAGCTGAATTTGTCCTAATTGGGGGTTGCTTAGTGGAAACAAAACAAAAAGCAGGACAGAAAAAGAGTCGAAGCTCTCTTTCATTTCTCTTAAGACACTGTTTTCTTGAATGTGTAACAATGAATGAAAACTCAATTAACATTTGGAATATCCACAACACTGTCATAGTACTTACTCTAGGGAAGATGTGAAGAAAAAGGATGGCACTGTTTCAGTTCATATATTCAAATGTACTTACACCACTTTTATTGGGCATGCAAAAATTAGAAGAAATTCATGAAAAAGTCCACATTTCAAATTTTGTTCCGTTGGTATAAGTGTTGAGGGTGTTGCAGATTAAGGATAAAATGCAACGCAATTGACAGAGTGATAAGTTTTCAGTGTTAATGGCACATCAGCCAACAAAGCATAAAGTGATTAGCAAAATAAGTCAACAAAATGCCAAACCAGATTTGCAGAATGTACTGTTAAGGGGTTATACATTGTTTTCAAAGTAGCAAAAATTATCGAAACCAGTTGATTCCAGAACATCAATTTATCAAATTAAAACTTGTAGGACGATAACACCTCTATCTCTTAAACCAGCCAGAAGCAGCTGATTAGCTATTGCTGTTAGCAAAGTTGGCAGTATTGGGATTCACAAATATGCAGCATGGCAGATAATAGGCTAGAATGGTAGCTTGGTAGAAATTTCAGGGTTCTTGCCAGGAGTATGTTCAAACCATATAACCAAAGCTCATCACTGTCTTGATTACCACTTGGAAATAATGATAAATATCCCCAGGGTTTATTTTAGTCTTTCTTAATCATTGGTAGCTTAAAAGCCTTAAAGACTTGCTAGCTTTCAAACCAGGTCCCAGAAATAGAAGTTAAGACTGGGCGAGCAACCAAGTATAAATATCCTGGCTTTGTATGGTAACCAAGCCACCTTTCACCTAAGAGGAGTGCTATAGGTTTCCGTCAGGCAAAGGTATCACCCAGAATGGCAGATGATTTGAAATAAGCCATTATCATTATGTTTAATGTATGATGATCAGCACTGTTAGCCTCACTCAGTGATATTTGCCACAACTTATTGATAGCAAGAAATACCAGTGCCCTTTCTTTATGAAGGTGTAGCAAGTCATCACAGTATTTCCTCGTTTCTATTTTTATGCTCTCTTTCGTTTTTGGTGTAGCTAGTCTAATTGCTGTGTGCTTTTTAAACTCAGTGTTATGTAAGCAAACAAAGATATATGTTGAATGTGTATGGCCATCGAACACTATATTGGCTAAGGGTTTCAGGCCCCCACCCTTCCTCTTTTTTATAATAATTCATACCTATCACACTTATCAACTTTCCAAAGCTCTCATTGATGTGTGTGCTAAATGATTTTTTAAGGGCGACATGGGTGACACTCAAAAAATTTCAACAGTTGCTTCAAAGTGGCTATGCGTGTTAAAAAAAAGATGGACAATTATGTGGCAATATTTCCTGTCTCTTTCAGCAGTGACAAGCATACCAAAAGCATTATGATAAAATTGGGTGCATTCATTGCTCAGTCCCTTGTAACCGCCTCTAGCAGAGAGATTTACCAAGAAATAGCATGTCTACCTACCTAATATGTGAAACAAGATATCATTCAAGACGTTTTCAATTTTACGAGAACTGTAGAATGAAATGATTTGTAACAGTTAACCTCAAAAAGCATGCATTCGTTAGTAATGCCTTTCTGCAGAGAGTTGAAGTTGATATATTTCATATTCACTGATTGGTTTCTACTTGCTGAACTGTGAAACATTGCAGCTTTCTGTCATACTGCCCTCCCTTTCCCATCATATATACCACTTCCGTCTCCCCTAAAACCCTGTCAACAGTGTTTGGATAGTGTTCCTAAGAAATAGTAGCCGTATCTCAACGGGCATATTGACAGAACATGCTTTGGCAGGAAATCTCCACCCTGAATGTCCGTTTCATGAGACTTGACAGCAATATGACCCTTCCCTTATCCCTTCAAAATACCACTTCACCCAGCACACACCCCTGTTTGTAAAATATAAGTAAAGTATCAACTTCTTTTTAAACTCCAACATAAATCTTCCTATCTTGCCAGTAAAAAAATGTCCTTTTTACCGTCTCCAAATAATTCAAATATTAAAGATGTGAGAACAGTAGATTTTGCTACAACAACCAAATTGCAAAGTTTAAAGATTATTCCCAACATGAGCTTCTGTTGTAATTAATATCTTTACATGTAGATTCCTGCATCATTTAATTTAGAGATTTATGGTGACTTGAAAGAGTTAAAGTATCATCTTTGTTTTATTTTGAGTAAATAAGGACAATAAAATGCATGGTCCTTGTCAGAGAATTGTTTTCCAGTACTTTGGCTTGTCCTCTTTGTTATATACAACAGTAGAAGTCTTCTGGGAGAAGTGGAGAAACCTAACTGTAGAACATTAAGGAAAAGTCATTGACACGCATGTAGTCCAGGAAAGCAACCCCACCCCCACCCTCCTCCGAAAAAATTTCACTCCCATCGATCATTTTGGAGAACAAAACTTTGGATCGGCGTAGACTTTTTCTAACAAATTCTCGTCATCCTGAGGTTTTCCCCTTCACTTGTAACTATCTCACCCTATTCGCCCGCCCCTTCTCTAGTACCGGGCGTTGTCATCATATGTAGGAAAGTAATTTCCAGAGGCGGAAAAGCCATGCTTTGAAATAAAACAGTTTTACAGAAAGGTAAAGAAATTGTAAAGAGAGCAGAGCAGCCCGATGGCAGAGTGATTGCATTCGATGTCGTAAAACCCCCATTTATTGTACGCTCATTATGAATTTGACCTTGGTGACAATTCGATAAAGAAATTAGCTACATTTTGTCCGGAAACACATTTTAGTATCCCTGTAGTGAAACACAGTAGTACTTGAGGTGTTGCAACGGGCGAGCGCAAATGCACTTTTCCCGAAAGTCCTTTCAGCTGAATGTTGAAGCAAACATTATCTCTTAAGGGATTCTGCTCTCTCAAGGAGCTGCGTCCCCTGATGGGATACCAAGTCTTAAAGAACTTATGCACTGACGTCACGCGACGTTGTATTGGAGTCAAAACAATGAAGCGCATGCCATGCACGCAAAAGACTTCACACGCGCGTTTAGTAGAGTTACGCGCGTCTCCGATTGATTGACAAATCAGCTGTCTGCATTTGTTGGTGTAACTTGCAACGATACGCGCTTGCCTCCAAAGGAGGGAGCACTTTCTGCTCTTTGACGTCATATGCGTGAGGTCTATATGAATGCATCTCAGCCTTCAGTCTCATTCACGATAGGTCCAAGTCTGCTGTTATACATGGACGTGTTCCGAACTGGCTGAATGAAACATACCACGCTTAGTCAAGCAATCCTTGCCATTCGGTGAGAGCAGGAACTGTCTTGGCCGAGCAAAGCTGGAATATTTGTGACCGTCACAAGCAATTTTGATTCTCAGCGGATGCTTCAATTGTTGATTCGGGGATTTATGTTGCCTTCGGATATCATCTTCCCTACTGTCTGAACAGTTTTTAAACGACCTGAAAGATAAATTTTCTTCCAAAATTCTACTTAATTTAGCAAACGAGGACGAATTCTATAATACTAACAAGAGCATCATTAGTGCAAACTTCAGCTTTGACAAGGCTGCCCAAATACCGGTTTCCAGCGATATATTGTTCATATAACATGACACGCATAAATAATTTGGCCATACTAAACACCGCCGTCTGCTAGCTTGTTACGCAGTCACAAGCTTAGCATGACTGCAGAAAAAAGCGTGACCAAAATGCAAAGCTTCATGATCATTTTGTGTGGTTGGTTTGGTCACAGAGCTGTTGTTGTGGCCAGGGCCGTAGCTAGGGTCATATGTTTAGTGCGAACTTTGGTCCCAAATTTCGACTGGTTGGATGTTTTTCCAACTGAGCGGTAGCGTGTATAGTGCACTTTTTCACGCACTCTGCGTTTTTTGTATACATCAGTGGGGATCCTTTGTCACTAAAGAAAGGTGCCGTCCGGGGGGGGGGTCGGAAGGGAGGGGGAGTCCCTTCCCCTTTTAGAAATTTTTGTTCATGTAAGGATGCTTAGATGCAAAATGGTGCTATCTTTTTGACATTTTTTGAGCTGCTCATATCAGGCGCGGTAGAACGGAAAAATATTGAGGGGGGGGGTGAGGCTGACTGCCAGGAAGACTATTTAAGCGGAGCGCCGCCATCGGTTGGCGCGGAGCGTAGAAGAAAATTTTTGGCTTTACAAACCCTCCAAATGGCCGGAAACGGCACTTCCCGAGTGTTTTAAGCTGCATGTACCCAGCCTTGAAATATGGATCTCATGTCTGCAATTTCTCAGTTAATGAAAAAAAAAATCAATCTTTGAAAAATGGTTATATATGTCTCAAAGCGGAGCGCCACCATCGGTTGGCGCGGAGCGGACAAGGAAATTTTCGGCTTTACAAACCCTTCAGATGGCCGGAAACGGCACTTCCCGAGTGTTCTAAGCTACCTGTGCCCAGCCTTGAAATATAGATCTCATGTCTGCAATCACTCAATTCATAAAAAAAAATAAATTTATGAAAAATGGTAATATATGTTTCTAGACGGAGAGAAGCCGTCCTGGGGGAGGGGTCTAAGGGAAGGGGGTGTCCCACTCCCCTTTGAGAAATTTTTGCTAATTTAAGGCTGCTTAGATGCAAAATGGTACTATGTTTTTGAGCTGCTCATGTATGGCTGGGAAATGTCCATAATTTAGTGAACTCTAATTTTTGGTTAAGTGAAAGAAGAGAGTAACTTGTCTTAAAGAAAACTGTCAGCAAACCTCCTGAAGACCCCCATCCCCCCCCCCCGTTTTTTGGCTTCTTTACTGTCTTTTATTTGGACAATTGTTCGCAAAAATACATGCGTGGAGTCAACAGAAATATTCTTAGACTATTAGCAAATTTTTCCTTTCCTTCATTGTGCACTATAAAAGGGCATCTATATAAGGCTGGCAGATACCTGGAAGCTCTTGATCAATTAGCTTATATAAAATGGGGCAAAGACATAATGCCTCTTACCTGTCATCTAAATGATAGAGTATGACGCTAAGCACCTTACATCTATCGCATTTTTACTAATTTTGAACGAAAATCCAGACGAATGACTTCCAACAGTGGGGAATGGGCGGGAGGTAGAGAATAGGTGCAGGAAGGCAGTATTAAACCTCTCTGATAGATATAGCAAAAGAATGCAGGACTAAAAAGCGCCTTTCAGAATGTTTTCTGGTCGTAAGTGTATTAACAATCACCATCTATATCGATAATGGCTGTGCGCGAAGCGCTCGGTAATTTTTTTCTTTTTTTTTTTGAAAAATGTATAGCGTAAAATACGTACTTTCAACCTTCCACAGTATGCTACAATTAGATTGAAAGATCCCATATTGATGCGAGGCCCTACAGATGTTTGGATATATATATATATATATATATATATCTACATATATATATATATACATATATATATACATACATACATACATATATCTGTGTTCCGGAAAGTGTTGTGATTGGAATATTTTCATGAATAATTATCTTAACAATGTTACTGAGGTTAAGGGCGCAAACCATGACCCATGCGCGCGAAGCGCGCCGAATTTTTTCATTAACTAAGATGTTAAATGTGAAGAAAATAATGTTTGGTATTCTCACTTGACCTAGTTGGAAAAAAGATACAGAGTTGACATAGGCTCAATCGGAAAAACATGCTAGAATGAGAAATCAGAAATTCCAAGTGGTATTTCAGATTTTCCAACCACCGTCGCTCTGACGATTTTTGGTGGGGGTGACACATCCCCCCACCCCCAGTCGCGACGGCCCTGTCTGGCGTAACCACTGGCTATCCTACCTTCATAGCAGATGTCGAATATGTACTCCTCTTTTAGTACATATTCTTGCAGGTGCAGTCAGTGTGGGTACAAGAGCAATACACGTCCGGGGGGGGGGGCAACTGGCTAACTTTCTGGGTGCCCCCTTAGCAGTGCTGCTGTCAGACTTCCTGACTACTGGCCTGTTCTTAGATTAAGGTGTACTGAAGACAAAAACAAGGGAAGAGGGGACAGCGAAATCTGTCACGTTATGATTTGGAAACACTTACACATTCTAATGGTTCTTTATACATTCGGTAGTGCCTCCACTTCGCCGTCTTCTCATTACAAGAATCCTCCCATTAAGATGGATGAGCAATGCCACAAAGACGTCAGCGTCTCCTCTCTTAAAGACGTCTATAACAATGACGGCACGTCGCTCCTCCGGGATGTGTTTGAAATCATCGTTCAGGACGTTCTCATTAAAGGGAAAAGTCAGGATACAAAAGGTATGTACTCTTTTCATAATTGAGGTTTTCGCGGTCGAAATGATCCGCAGACTTAACTCCACCAAACAACAGAGGATGAGTAATTTACTCTCTCAGTCTCTTACTGCAGGGTTTCCTAACCTTTTTCAGCTTACCGCCCCTTACACCGAATGTGGTTAGGCGACCACCCACATCAGATGCCTGGTATTGCTATGAATTAAATGTCAATAATAAAAACACAAGTTGTAGTAAAGGGTATACATACACATACATCGTTATTACGTGTGGGTCCGACCCAGGGCAGCAAAACAGCGGTGGGAGACTTACAAAACTATGAACTCTCTTTTGAGGAGGCTAATCTTTAACCTATGATTTGCTAAAGCGTGAAGGCTTGGTCACGGTCAGCGCTTAAAATGTTTTGAATATAGCAGGTGCCAGGGGCCCAATCGAGGTGTAGACCATTCCCCAAAGGGCCACTAATAGGAGCCAGGGGCAACGTCGTAGTGAAGGACCTGGGACGAAGGGGTGTGAAAGATATTGTTGTCACAAGAATGGGGCACTGTCAGTCAAATTCTTATCTTCCAATCACCCAGGAAAACTAAAATGCTCACTAAAGAGATTACAAAAATCGCCCTCAGACCAGTTTGTATTTCAATAGTACCAAACGAAAGTTTCCTTTGATGATCTAAGGAGCTTGTTTTGTGGGTGGGAGGAAGAAGAATGGTAGGGATCGCATTGGAACTAGTAAGACATATTTTACTCAAGCCGTCCTACAGGTAAAAATAAAGCCCAAATTGGCAACCAAAAAAGTTGCATTTTTGAAACCATTTTAACGTTTAACTTCATAGTAAGTTGCAAAAGTTAGCTATTATGTTACAGTTACCTACAATTGTCACTTCTGTCAGTATGTCATGTTTATAGACATCAAGAAATACAAGACACATGTCTAAAGTAGTTGCGGTGCCGTGACATTAGTTATGGTGCAGAGTACAGGTTGGGTGAATTGTGACAACTCTGCTTTTTGGCGTGTTTTGCACAGGGTTAGGTATGTAGTGTTAATTTTTTTTGAAAATGCAGAATAATTCAATAAGAAAAGGATGGCGTTATTTGAAAACATCCACATTTGGCACAGCAACGTCAGACTGGTATATACCAGAACTGTTCTAAGAATAGAAACCGCCCACGCACTTAAAATAAAGAAATGTCACCATAATACTCTCTTATAAAGGTCATGAGGTCACCACATTGTCCACATTTAGAACAAAATAACCATCTCTTCAAGTTAGACTACACCGTATTTCGATAAAGCCAACCGTCTAAGAACAGATCTTGGGAGGAGCTAAGATTCGTACTTTTGTGTCGGTGACATTAGTTGCTGGTGCCTGCATAGCACCGCAACTAAAAACTACATTCGAGGTAAAAATGGCAGGTCAATTCTTAGGCATGGCCCCTTCGGATTGGTCACCCCTTTCAATGTCACCCATGGGAATATGAGGGTCCTCGCTAGGAAAAAAAAGAAATTAAACACTGTTAGATGCGATTTCGTGGCATGTGGTATTAAAGGTAATTCACTAAGTTCGTAGTGCATCTGAGGAGGGGTGGTAGACCTCTTCGACTTGTTGACTTCATATCTTTTTATCCCAACCAATTTGAGAGCTCAGCCATAGAGGAATTTTTTTGGAATCTTGTAACACTCGGTTTAAATTGAGAACCCCCCCCCCCCGCCTCCACTTAGCCATAATCGCCCCCTGAGTTGCCAAACCGCCCTCTAAGGGCGATAACTCCCCCGTTAGGAACAACTGTCTTACTGCATGCCGTATATTACTATTTGCAGTAGATGTTGGCTAGTACAGGGTCATCACATTAGGGTCGAGAGGACATGCACGGGCACTCAAAGTCTAACAAGCTATGAAAAGTACAGGAATGAGAGTACGGAGCTATCAAAATGCGGAACGACATGTCATAATGGTGAGATAGCTAGACTAAGACATAATTCTTACTTTATCTGACCAAGTTGACATCCTGATTTAGAAAGTCGACATAGTGAGATAATTTATCTGACCAAGTCGACATGCTGACACGGTATCTACCAAGACATTCTTCACTAAGGGTGTGTGATAATTTATCTGACCAAGAAGACATCATGATTTCGGAAGTCATGACGGTGAGATTATGTATCAGACCAAGCGACACATTACTTGCAGTCTGCTGGAAGTCGACATGGTCATAAAATTCGTCGTAACAAGAAAACATTCTTCCGTAGGAAATCGTCAAAGTGATATAATTTATCATAACGGTTTAAGGAGTAGCATTGAAAGCAAAATTGTCATACGTGTATACACGAGTACTAGACACATTGGGCGTTGGGAACACGAGTTAAAGTGGTGCATAACACGACCACGCTAAAGTACGATGCAGGTTATCATTAGCAGCTAAGCCAGGGTGATAAGGAGGCAAAAAGAGTAGCGGACCGTCGATACATTTGTATATATTTTGTCACTGCCATTTTCTCAGTTTGCGTCTTCTTGTCGTCCGGCTAATACGTTACTAATGGTAAGCCGTATCGTTCTTCATCGGGATCGCACTACACATGATATTATAAGTTTTCTGCATGTGTAGAACTTCTTCAGTTAAGTTTAAACTTAATTACGTCTTCGAACGAAAGTCCTAGTTTTGTTGCTGGTGGTTAAATTATTTTTTGTCCGATTGGTCATGATCCAGTTACTAAAAATCAGATTGCCCGTAGTCCTATTGCTCGTGGTCTGATCTCTCCGATTGATTGTGGTCTGATTGGGCGTCATGTGCATCCGGACTACCACTACTACTATCGATGGCCGATTAATTCTACCTTGATTACTCGGAATACAGATACTTGACGTCACATCTGCTCTTCGTTCGAATTTTGCTCGTAAGTGTGTATGCTGATGCCGTTGCGATCAGTTTTGATTGTCTGACTGAACCTACACTTACAACTTGAACTTGAACTGAGGAGTCCTTGTGTTGTTTCTTACTGCATTGCGATGACTGGTTGTCCTCTTGTTATTATTACTTCAAAAATACTTGACCTTGTATCCACCATTCGTGATGGTGCTTCACCCAATTAAGCTGTTGATCCTACCACATTCAGTAACCTTACACGTACGATAATTTTAGACCAAACGACGCTCCGTGAACTTTTTCTTGTAAGTTATATCACCGTATTGGTTCGTTAAGTAAGGATGTCATCTTGGTGGGATAAAATATCTGATCATAAATAAAGATGTCGACTAGGGCAGATAAATTACCTCACCATGTCGACTACTTACCTCAATGAAGTAAGTCTTCTTGGTCAGATAATAAATCAATCCTTGTCGACTTTCTAAATGTTGGTATGTTCTTGGTTAAATTAAATCACAATATCAACTTCCTGAAGGAAAAATGCCGTCTTTGTCGTGTAGATTGTCTCGACATTTAGGCTATGTTGTGAGCAAGCAGTGTCTGCCCCTTCCACAGACTAGTTGCGGCAGCTAAGATTTAGAGAGTTCGTGTGATTTCTACTTCGGAATGTGTGTCTGTGAATGCATCAAATCTGAGCAAACGCCAGGAAATTATATGAATTCTTGTGGGAAAATGTACTAAAATATTGAATGAGGTCACGGGGCCGTTACTAAAGACACTACAGGCTGTGATTTAAGCCACCAGTGACAATGGTAAGATTTAAAGGTTTTAAATACTTGTGACATGTATCCTTCAAAGTGTTGTTGGACATGTAAAATAAAGTCAACATCAACGTTCGTCCAAATTTCGCTAGAAGGACTTACGTTCAGGAGAATGGTTTGCCCGTGACTTTTGTATAACTTTCTGAGTTTCTAGAAAATAGATAAATCGAAGCAGTTTGAGTCAGAAAAAGTCGATTAAAGAAGAGGACACTTTTTTATCTTGGAACCGCAAAACCCGAATTTTATATAGCATTACTACTGAAGGGACGCGAATTGGGTGGCCTCTTGGAGTGGCAAATGATTTTTGTTGTCGGTATCTTCCCGTCGCCGTAGGCTTGGTTAATTTCGGGCTTGACTTTTACTACACCCCATCACTTTCGTTGGCAAGTTCAAGTTTCAAGCCAAGTGATAGTGCACACCCTTGGACAAATCTCTGATGGACGAAAGGTGTCTTACCGATCGTAGGCGAGCAGTAAGGACCATTTTGGTTATCCCTCCGGTAACAGATAACGAGCTCGTATATCATTGGTTCTCAAACTACTACGTTCCACATCTTGGTAATGGCCCGTTGTGTCAAGATTTCATTACCATTTTTAACCAATTTTTATGCTTTGCGGCAAAACATGTCATGTTTTGTACATTACGTAATTTCAATCTTACATAAGCCTTTACAAAACAGTTTACAGTATTTCCTCTCTAGTTATAGACTTCAAATATCCGGAAGAACTTAAGAAGCAAGTGGGCTTGGATATTCAGGAGAGATCACTAACAGAAGAAGAAATACTCTCGCTTTGCAAGTTCACCGTTAATAACAGCGTTAGAACAAGTAAGTATTTTAGTGTGTGTGTGTATGTGTTTGTGACACTTAGCTCGTTAACACAACATCTCAAGGGAAACTCCATTTCTCATACTTGGTATATATATATATATATATATATATGGATGCCTCATATTCAGAGGAAGACCCCTATTGCTTTTGGTGGAAGTCAATGGTCATCTGAGGTCACCAGAGGTCAAACTCTGAAAACCTTGTTAACACAATATCTCAAGATAGGAAACATGGATAAACTCCATACGTAGCATATGTATTCCTTTCGTAAAGAGGAATGACTGTGTCACTTTTGGTGGAGGTCGAAGGGCATCAGGGGTCATCAGAGGTCAAACTCTGAAAACTTCGTTAACACGATATCTCCAGATAGGAAATACGGAAATTGGTCATACGGAAATTGGTCATACTGTGTATGAAGATGTATTCTATGAAGAGGAAGATCCCTATTGTTTTGGTGGAGGTCAAAGGTCATCTGAGGTCACCAGAGCTCAAACTCTGAAAACCTTGTTAACACAATATCTCAAGGTAGGAAGCATGGATAAACTCCATACGAAGCATGTGGATACATTGCATCAAGAGGAATGACTGTATAATTTTTAGTGGAGGTCAAAGGTCACCAGGGATCATCGGAGGTCAAACTCTGAAAGCCTTGTTAAAACGATATCTCCAGATAGGAAGCATGGCAATTAGTCATACTTTGTATGAAGATTAATTATATCAAGAGGAAGATCGCTATCGATTTTCTTGGAGGTCAAAGGTCGTCTGAGGTCACCAGAGGTCAACCTCTGAAAATATTGTTAACAGTATATCTCAAGAAGGGAAACTCCGACAGTTCCCATATTTGGTATATGTATGCCTCATATTGAGAGGAAGATCCTCACTGTTTTTGGTGGAGGTCAAAGGTCACCAGAGGTCAAAATCTAAAAACTTTGTTAACACGGTAGCTCAAGATACAAAGCTTGGATTATCTCCATACTTTAGCATGTGGATAGATTGCATCAAGACGAAAGACTATAATTTTTGGTGGATGTCAAAGGCACCAGGGGTCATAGGAGGTCAAAATCTGAAAACCTTGTTAATGTGATATCTCAAGGTAGGAAGATGGAAACAAGTCATACTTTACATGAAGATGTATTATGTTAAGAGAAAGATCGCTATCGATTTTGGTGGAGGTCAAAGGTCATCTGAAATCATAAGAGGTCAACCTCTGAAAATATTGTTAACACCTTATCTCAAGGAAGGAAACTCTGTCAGTTCTCCTACTTGGTATATGAATGCCCAGTATTGAGAGGAAGATCCCTATCGATTTTGGTTTAGGTCAACGGTCGTCTGAGGTCACCAGAGGTCAAACTCGGAAAAAATCGTTAACACTGTATCTCAAGGTAGGAAACATAGATACTCTTCATGTTTACCATGTGGAAGCATTTGATCAAATGAAAAGACTTTATCATTTTTGGTGGAGTTCAAGGGTCATAAGGGGTCTTGGGAGGTCATAGTCTGAAAACCTTGTAAACACGATATCTCCAGATAGGAAGCATGATGCTCCCCATATTTAGCATGTAGATGCAATATATCAAGAGGATGGACCCTTTTAATTTTTGTGGAGGTCATACTCAGAAAATCTTGTTACAACAGTTTGTTACAGTATAAGCAATGGAGTAGGGAAAAAAGCCAGTGAGCGACAACTGGAAGAAAGGCCGTGGCCGGCTCGACTTAGACCAAATGGTTAGAAACTGAGCCGTAAAACCTCATCTAACTCTAACTCAAGGTTGGAAGCGTGGATGGTCTGGTAACTTAGCCTGTAGATGCATTATATAACTTACCGAAAGTGTCATATCATTTTTAGCTCATACCAGCATGCTGGTGTGAGCTACAAATTGTAATCATGCAGCTTCACTCTATCTATCGGTCCATCCATCCATCCATCCATCCACCCATCCACCCTCCTACCCTACCTACCCTTCCTACTCTACCACCTACCTACCCTACCCTACCCTACCTGTCCACACTTGTTCAAATGCTCGTCCTCCCACATGCTTCGATGGATTTGTTTGAAACTTAGACACAATGTTCCTTGGGTAGGGGAACATTTAGGGTGTTCAGAAATATTTGGTGCAAGGTCCATGTGGGCCCTGTGGCCCATTTTATGAAATTCGGCAAAATGCTTCTCCTCCTACAGATTCTTTTGTACAATGTTGATGGTTTGTCATATCGATACTCTATTAGTGGTCCCTTCAGGGTGTTCAGGAATTTTGGCTCCAAGCCTAATATGGGCCCTAGGGTCCATTTTGTGAAATATTGCAAAATGGTTAACCCTTCATCCATTTAATGTTTAACAGAGTTGATGGCCTGTCATAATGATGCTTGCTTAGTGATATGTTCATGGGTTTCTGGAAGTTTTGGTCCAAGGCCCCATGCCATAAGTCATTTGAGGTCATTTAAAGTTATATGACACTTGTGCTAGTAAATACAAGAACCCAGGGGCCCTTGGTTGAAGGTATGAGAATCTGCACCGTTGGTGCTCTAGTTTATGATGGTCAAAGCTCATCTAATTTGGCCAGAGGTCAAACTCTGAAAAGCGTGTAAAAATTTTTTTTCGGAAAGGAAGCATATATACTTCACATACTTTGCCATGTAAATGCATAACATTGAGTGAAAGTACCCCACTGTGTTTGTTAGAGGTCAAAGGATATCTGAGGTCGCTGAAGGTCAATATATAAAGAACTAAAGACCTAAAGAACTTTCATTACAGGATATTGTATGATTTAAAACTCAAAGAAACTTTTATACATGGTATTTATGTACCATAATCGGTTGATATTTATGTTTTAGTAAAAGTTCATTTCATTTTACCAGAGATTAAGCGCGGGTCACACTACAGCGATTTCTGATTGGATTACGGTCCGATTTTTTTGAGTTTTAGTTAAAATCTTCTTCATCTCTGGTCGGAGGGAACCAAAAATTTGCCAC
>WURT03642608.1:0-14034 GCA_009936505.3 Holothuria glaberrima | reverse complement strand
ATAGACTGCCTATTGTTAAATCTTTTGAGGACGTAAGAAATCTATTGAATTCCCTTCCGAAGACCTGAAATCCATTGTGTAGGTCTTCAGTCTGAAAGCCAAACAAACTCACACAAGCACGCTACTTACACACACACACATATATATATATGTATATATATTCATCTTTACTTCACGTTTTAATGACTTTTGCATTTCTTCTCGAATAACAACATGAATTAATTGAAATAGTTACACCACAACTTTTTACAGGATAGACTGGAGGTTTACACGTTTCTTTTGTACAACAAAATTTGAGTAAGCTTTATTCCTAAACTCTATAACAAGGAGCAACATTGAGTATGTACAAACAAATTAAATCAAAAGAGATGACGTGACATTACTACGTTTAGGAAAGAAATGGACGATCACAGAGTAGGATATAGGAACATAGAGCAGGATATTCCGCTCACTGTTGATACTTGTTCGTTATTTCACACCGACTATGCTTCGTTAAAATGTGCAGCTCACCTTAAGTAAAGCTAGAATTAAGCTTATAAGAATGTAATTGCATCTGATTTGAAAATCTTTGCGTGCAAGAATGTATGAAAAACTCTCCACGAAGAGGGAGACACTTAATAATACTTTTCAGATTTTCTAGATAAACCAAGGTATGCAGTTAAATTTAACTCAACCTTCAAATAACTTGGACAGATTACATTCCATATTTTTATGGTGGGACAATACCACAAAAGATGTTGCAAAGTCTAAATCTTTCCATTGCAGAAGATACAAAACGAAGGCCCTCAATCTTAAATAGAAATATAAAACTATTGGTTCCGACAACTTCTTGTGGAGATAACGGAACTGCTAATACTGAACCTTTGCTTCCCGAACGGAGATGTAAGGCAATATAAATATGAATTTCCAGTCCAAAGCATTATCCGCGAATATTGCTTCCCATTCCGGGGCCCTGGAAAAATTACTCGAAAGAATAGATTTGCAAACAAAATTTGTGGCCATTTCTGTTTAAGCTAATTTTAAGACTTGACATTCTTGTAAATTTATTCAATTATTTATACCTAAATTGGACTTCCATGGTGACAAAAATAATGCCACAGTCAAGGGTTAAGGGACTTCGATTGTTACTACTAAGATTCTTAATACCGTGCTTATCAACAAAATTTTGTTACGAGGGATATAACCTTCTCTGTCTAGTGAAAAGGCATTGCTTACTGACTACATGTGATACAAAAACTCTTTGATGAAATCTCCTCCATCGTGACGTTAGGTATATTTTGACCCATTTTGTCAAATTTTTAGCAAAAATCACTAGCATGCATCTGTTATACTTAAGCCTCCATTTTGTTAAGTGTCACGAAAAACTGTCCTCTTCACCTTATCAGGTTTGTGAGTCGAAGTGAAGTTGAAAAATAGCAATGTTCAGTTTACTGACATAATAATCAGGCGGATTTGGGAAAACATACATAGGAAAAAAAGCTTGGAGAGAGAGAGCAAAAGTTTTTATATAAAGATTACCGATCGTATTAATATCTCTTGAAAACAGAAATTGAAGAGTATTTTTGATACGAAATAGCTTAAGTTGTAAGTGAAAAAAGTCATCTCTGAGGAGAGAAAAAGAAGTTTCCAATACTTTACAGCAGTGGTATTTACCTGGTTAAACCAGTTCAGGTAAGTTGGGTGACATTTGCACAAAGGAACGTAGAAGTAAAGGTGACTTCTCAGGATTATCTCAAGACCAGAATTTTCGCATAACCTTTGTAAAACGTAGTTTACCTAAAAGAGTATTTTAGGGACGGATCTACGGTCTTTTTAGGGGAGGGGAGTTAACATAAATATGCAAGAAAAGAGTAAATGTTTCATGGTCATATCAACATTTTAATTTCAAAAGAAAACAAAGGCAGGTTATATGAGTTGTACAAGAAGGACATCGCAAACTATTGCACAATCAAATTTTTCATATTAAGTGAATAAATTGCAATATCTTCTATGTCAGCAATGGAGAAGGGAGCTGTTAGACGAGCTCCCTGAATGGATGAAGCTATGAAATCGGAAGACGGATGAATCAGATTTAAAAATAGATATTCTTGTAATTGTAAACATGAATGCATTTTGGAAGAAATAAGTACTCAGAATTGTTCCCAAGCGCTAAAACTGTTCGTTTTCGGGGAAAGGATCACATTCGACTAGACACTACAAAAAGGGAACCAATATTTTCAGGATATTTTTTAGAATATTGTGGGAGGCTGTGTAATTTTACCACTATTACTCCTAAAAAAGGTTTTGACCTGAAATATTGGAGTAAGAAAGCCTTTCTTGAGCTAATTAGCCAAAATGATCAAAATGGCGGCCATTTTGAAGTTGCCGTCTGCCCCTTGCGCTTGATTTGTACCGTACTTTACATCATGTAAAAGTTTTCGCAAGTATAGCAAAAAGGTAGTTGCACATCACTTAGCTCTTACAAGAGCCTAAACGAAGACAAGTTGTGGTGTGATACTCATATATCACCTGACTCAACCAAAATATTTTGAAAAAAGCGTTAACGAGATTAAGATTTAACGTGTTACTGTCCTAGTGGATACCTAATCATGTTTATGATAAGCATTTAAGTTGGTAAACAGGATGCATCTTCAAGGAGATTTACCCTCTGACTGGTGTTATCATTAAGAAGTTTACATTTCGAATTACCGTGGAACATCTAGGCTCTTTCTGTGCCCTCCACAACAGTAACGAGTTCATATAGAAGATAACGAGTTTACTTCTACTAGAGCTAATTGGAACATCATTTATTAACCACTTGCCGTCGGGAAAGGGTTGCGTATGATCGGTAATCTCTCCGTTAACTTAAGGTATGTATATGACTTTTCGACTCGTTAGCAGATCTGAAAAGTATTTCTACGATGTAAGATCAAATTCAGATATAATATCTGAGAATTAGGAATCCATATCGACAATAGAACGACATTGGGATCTTTGCAGCAACAGACAGCAACAATAACTTAACACATGCAATTAAAACTGCAATACCGCCATACAGAAACTACGTATTCTCGCTTCTTCACTAGATTGAAGTATTCTCTAGTACATTTATTGGCAAGATTTGCTGTGGCCCGTGGTAAAAGATTGTCTCTATCCTTTGGTTGTGCATTTCATTACCATCGTTCTAACTGTTCAGAAGCAGAACTCAACCGGATTTTTTTTCGAGTTAGAGGATGTTAAGCAGACATTTGTGAATTTAATCTTTATTTCTATTACTTACACTGGCAACTCTTCAAATGAAGCAAAACTTGCGACTAACAACACATTTTGTAAGCTTCTTTATATTTTATGTCATTTCCCTGTTGCATTCTCACACCACCGGCAGGAGGCCAAGAAGAAATCGCCATTTGAAAAACAGGGGAAACTATCAAAAAGTATACAAACAATTTTTGCTATCAACTGTTACGCTTCCTGATTAAGGAAAATCACGTTTAAAAGCTTCAAAGTAATAACTGGAAGATTTAACTGTATGATATTAAGTAAGAAAGACTGCTTTTGAAAGGAAAACCATTTTCTTCACATTGTCATAAAAAAAGTCACTCGAGCAACAAAACGTTTTTCTATAATCGATTTTGTTTTGAAGCTTAAATTAGCAAGTTGTTGATACTGTAAAACCATGGAAGTTCTAACTCCGAGGTAGTACATCCATGCTTAGACTCGAGTGTTTAGTTTTTTTTTTAATTTTGACTTGACTTTCAAATTCTAGCACTTACTTGACTTGAACTTGCGAAAAATGACTTGTGATAAATGACTTGTGAATTGACTAAGCGGATGCCTACTGTCTTGTAAGGTATTTTCTGATTGGCTGATGGTATTGTATTGTATCGATTGTATCCTTTGTTAAGGTTAGGGATAAGGGTTATTGTTAGTCAGTCATAAAAAAATCTTCCGAGATCGTGCTTATTGGTCCACCTGACTTCAACTTGAAAAAAAGTTGTTGAGTAACGTTATAAATTTTAAAATATGCAATGACGAATTGCGTGAATCACTGCCATAGCGTCTTTTAGAACCAAGATAGGATTTCGGCTAAAGGTCGTCCATTCTGACAGGGAAAGTTGTGAAAAACCACTATTTTCATTAACATTTGCAAGTGATTTGGTGGTGCCATGAGTCGATTACTGAACAAAACTTTTGATAATACAAATATAGAAAACATGAAGTAAATTGGATGAAATTTCCAGGAATATTCTCTGTGTCTTCCTATTCTGTAAAATTTTTGTTGTGTTGGGAAAGAATATGGATCAACACAACTGGGTTTGAAATGTAAGTGGCAGTCCATATTTCTGGAGGGCTCCGAGTCTACCAGGACGGAGTAAAGAGCACAGGCCCGTAGCCAAGGGGGCATTTGGGGGCCACGCCCCATTGCTCCTTGGCTTGGCCCCCTGCTCTGCAGACTTAATAATCAGGCCCCTGTGCAATAGCACACTTTCAAATTTTTATATTTTCCTCAGCACATAAAATGAAAAGTTGCCCTTAGATTCCTAATCCCCACTCGTTATGGCGTAGTGGATCAGAACAGTGGGACGTGATGTGGTCGCATAGGCCAGCACTGTCAACACTTGAGGAGTTCTTGCAACATTACGAGTTTCGTGCATCCTCAGTTATGTTTCACACAACACATATATACACAGTGCGCATATATATATATATATATATATATATCACATCTGCATGAACGAAACTCTGAATTTGAAGCTGTCAACTTCCTTTTTGTTTTCGTTAGGTTGGGCTTACTGTTCCGATAAGTGAAGGCTCAAGGGTATTGTGGAACTATTGTAATTTGAAGTGGAATAAAAGGGGTTTTGACTTATCCACTGACAAATTGCAGTTGGTTACGTATGCACCATCAATTGTATAATGCTTAGGCTACATTTCATAGAAGGTACTTTCTTGCAAATCTTGAATGAGAGTATTACTGGCTCTCTTTCTTTTTGTGACTACTGGCCAAATATCTAAAACAATGAAGGAACTTTGAATTTTCATGACCACCAGAGCCTGACAGCTTATTAAAGTCTCAGATCACATAATCACAGCTGATTAATATTATCCCAAAAATCACTTCTCTCCTTTCCATGACAAAATGACTTCTAGGATGATAGGCCTACTATTGCTTATAGAGGTATACAAATCTTGGTGTGTTGCTGCTGTGGTTATGATTATTTAATAGGCTCAATAATGTGGTTTGTGGGTTACAAATAAAGTCGGCATGTGAAAATTAATCTCATGGTATGAGCGCTTTCAGATATTATGGATCCTGCCGAAAATCAGAAATTTATACTACTTAATTACTCCCCCAAACTCAGATAATGTCAGTAATATGTCTCTAAGTCTATATCCTTGCCAGTGGAGTACACAAGAGGAGGGCATTACGCCATGCCACCCCCTCATGGATGCCAATTTTTTTTTATTTTTTTAGTTCCTAAAAACACGTAAATTTTGTATCACAAATTTTACTTCAAAAGGTGACACCAAATTGCATGCGAGGACACCGAACTTTTCAAAAATTTTCAAAGGGGGAGGGGAACATCCCCTCCCCCTTAGAGTCCCGCCCAGACAGGCGATCAAACAACATGCTGCATTCCCCCTCCCCCCGCCACTGACCCTAGCTGTTTATATATTTCAATGATTTGGTGAGATATTCTGTGAAAATTTATGCTTCTCCATCAAACAAAACTTATCACCCCCCCCGAGCTGGGTTTGCCCCCCCCTGCTCTCCATGTCTGGTTAAGGGCCTGAAAGAGCATTTCAAGGACTGTTATTGACCATCGAGAATTTGATGTACGACAAGCAAAGTAAGGCTGATGTACTGAATGGCAGTTTTGCCCATGACATTCTTGCCTTCATACTTGTTCAAGTTTCTAGTAAGTTCAAATGCCGAAACCTAGCTGTGAGTAAAATTTTTCTTTCGAGAAAAAATAGCACAATAAATACTCAGGGCTATTTCAAATGTTTGAGGAATAAGCAATTCAGGTGGTAATTAAAGGCAATAGGCAGTAACCCCAAAGTTTGCTTTGAAAAATCAGCAAACTCTTGCAAATCTCCTCTTATTGCATTACAAGCACCTCTGAAGACGTTTTGAACACAACTATTACAAACAATAGGTAAAGCAAGGAGAAATTCTCCTTGAATTTCACAATTCTCTTACAAAAATACTGTCACATGATCAAAATAGTTCATTCATGAACTAGAGTGACGGGGCATACTAACTTTGATTGGGGTGACTGCATTTTCCCTGTTAGTTGAATCACATCGCGCCTACTTGGTGTACAGGCATTTACAATACACAGATTGACTCAGTGTGCCCATTCCAGGAAGGTAACGCCTCCCTGTCCATACTAGTAATAGGCCAAGGACTCAACTTTGGTCAGTCCCATTTATCGCGGCTGTGAACGGAGTCTTCTAAAATGATGTCATAGCTTATGCAGGAGCATATTCCACAACAGTTATTAACTGTCGATTACCTGCCCTCCAGTAGGCCTACACTACAGGCGTCTCAACGTCTGAGGTCCTGAGCTGCCAGTGTCGGAGGTTTTATACTGAGAGGTCTACCTAAGAAAACATTCATGTAAAGAATAATGACGAAAAGCCAATTGCATTACAACAGTACAATAAACCATCTTTGTAAAGTCCTGCATCAGAACGTAAAAACTACGCTCAAAATATGTTTTTGTGCGTATTTTGACAGTATTGAATATTTCCGTGGAGTAGGGAGATCGCTACTTGACTCCGGGCTAGGAGTCGCGACAGAAGTCTAAAATGAAAATTAGACGCAGGCATAAGTTGACAAAGGATTGCGTATGAAAGCTGGACGAATTTGTCACTCTGTTTTAGAGGCGACTGGTCACCATTGTGGGAGGAGTGCCAAAACTTCAACATCTTTAGATTAGGATCTCCGTCATAAGTAGTAAAATGTGCAGACTGATCTTCTACTGTCTGAATCGAGTTGTTCTAGATAATCAATATCTTGGTAAGGACTAAGATATCATCGGAAGTGCTGGGTGCCGAAATGACGAGCAGTCCCATCTAATATTTGGTCAGAAAGGATTCACCCGCATTTGATTTGTGCGGAAACTAAGTAGGCTGAATGATTTTTGACTCGACTTGACTTGTGATGAGCCGTGACTTGACTAGCAACGACTTGACTTGCAAAAAAATTGACTTGTTACTATCTCTGCTGTAGAGTAGACGCAATTTAACAAAAAATAAATGATTTGCAATACTATTAAAATGATATCACTTCCAAAGGTTTTATATTTTAAAGATTTGGAAAGAACCACATTTTGATCAAGCTTGTCTAAAACTAGGAGAGAAAATTTGCAGTTTCATCTTTGTACACGAATTGAAAGAAAGGACTTTGCAAGCATGACAATTGTGCTCTCCATTCCTTCCAAAAGAAAAGTTAAAATGGTGAGGTTTTGCTATACTTTATGATAACTAACCAAATTGAAATTCTGGAAAAGATTGATCAAGACCTGATCAACGGTTCTTGATTGTTCTATGATCATCTGTATGATCGATTGCTATTTTTTCGACGTTTTCACGGTGGGATGGTACCACAAACAGTTGGACTCAAAGAATTGTAAGAGTGTTAGAACTGGCATGTCCGAGTACTAGCACAAATCCATATTCGCTATAACATATTTTGTCTTCAAGTCTTGTTTTCTACACCTTTAACAGCACTCACACAGACGGTTTATCCTCTATTATGGCTGCAATGGCTTCCAGCAGAAGAATGCTTCTCTGCATTCTTTTTACTTTCGGAATGCTTCTAGTAGACGAACCAATACAAGCTGAAGAAAATAACAAAGTTCCCCTCGTGGTGGTTCGAAGGCAAGCGGAAGAATCTTCAACCGAGACTACTAATATTACGCGATCCTACCCCACCACATCAGCTACCTTGACAAACTCTGTGTCCCCAACAGAAAGACTTACGAATACGACAGGTCAAAGTGTCCTAAAAGTTCCCACTGAAAAGTTGAATGACGACATCGTGTACTGTAAGCCTGCCCCTACTCCACCCAACATCGCAGCAGAGTATGGCAATTTTAGCATGCACGTAGAAGAACAATTTGTCAAGATTTACGAAGATAGAGACGGTCATATTGATATCAAAATTTCTAATTTGGAGAGAATCATAAAACTTGAGATCGACAGCAAGGACACTGTAGTCTTCGAAGTGCTCAATGGCAGTGTTCACTTCAATCCTGACGAATACGAGATACATAACGGAACGCTCACTATTCATCTAAAAGGGCTTCAACTGGGAGTGTCCAGCCTCGTTCTAACCGTATATGACGAACATGGCAAGCACGTTATTAAAGAAGAGGTGAAATTTACCGTGAAAACCCTTCGAGTACCAAGACTCATCGACGCCATATTTACCTACCTTCTCCTACCTTTAATCGTCGTCTCATGTGCGGGTATGGGATGCAAAATGGAGATTGAGATAATCAAGATGAAACTGAAAAAACCCATCGGTATTCTAGTAGGTCCCATATGTCAGTTCATCTGCCAACCTTTCTTTGCTTTTGCCATTTCTAAATTTATGAAATTTGATGGACTGACAGCCTTAGGTTTAGTGACCGTAGGATCTTGTCCCGGAGGAGGAATGAGTAACATGATTACCCTTCTTATTGGAGCTGATCTTATTCAAAGTGTCACTATGACATTTACATCCAATCTATGCGCCTTGGCAATGCTGCCTTTGAACATGTTCATTTACGGTAACCACTTTATGAAGAAAATTGTCGCTGAGGGAGGTGACGGAGCTAGTTTCAAGATTCCTATCACCGACATCATGTTCCAGATCGCACTTTTAGCTGGGCCCGTGCTAATAGGTATGGCAATCCGGTACAAACTTCCCAAAGTAGCTCACTATGTCAACAAATCTCTTGGTGTCCTTTCACTAACACTTTTGCTTCTTACCCTCGGGATCGGTGTCTACTCCAACATATATGTATTCACAACTTCATCCTGGCAGATAATGGTCGGAGCAGCGTTGTTACCAATATTCGGATTCATCACTGGTTTCTTGGTGGCTCGGTAAGTTCTCCATATTGTCTGATTTTAACAGATTGTTTAGAGATTATGCAACGACATAATGGTGATTATTGTTGTAATCTTACGCCTTGTTCTTCTCAATCTGTTGGTGTCCTATTTCAGTGGGAACGAAACATTTATAAAAGTAAATGTTGGTTACATGACGCTGCGTTTTAGGTTGGAAAACCCCATTGTGCTGTAGACCCAATGAAAAACCACACAGCGCTCCTAGGCGCATAACGTTCAGAGGCCACCTTAGTGCTCCTGGTGACCAGGGGTAAAGATAGAATACCTTATGGGGATACAAAGCACAATAAACATATCACAAAAGTTGCAGTTTGAAAATAATAATTTCACTCATATTAACAGCCGGGTCATTTGATGACGCATGGAGCACGAAGCTCCTCGTTGGTTACTGGAACAGTATTCCCACTAGCCCTGTCCTATACAACCTAATAAAAACAAGAAAAAAGCCTGAGTATGATGGGTGTTAAAATCCATTTTACCTTACAAAGGTGGTTAATAACTTACATTGTCATCTTTCAGTTTGTGGTGCACATAAAAGGCAAAACTGCAAACGAGTAAACTGTGTGGGATAGTATTGTGCATTCTGTAAAATAAGAGGAGCCATGAACCCCTTCGTCCGACTTGCTCAAGCCGGGGAGTCGTACGATTAAGTAAAACAAAAACGCGATAATAACATCATGTTTACTGCAGAACAACAAGCATCTTCCGCAGAAAATTCTACACAGAGTTATTATAGAACTTCTTTAGAGCGCAATACACTTTTTAGAAAAATTCTGTAATTTTTTCTACGTTCTCTAACGAGGCAGTATACAATCTCTAAACAATCTTTTTTATATCCAAAATTATTTAGAACTGACCTGTAAATTATATACAATTTGAGAATTTTACAGATTTTTCCGTTACAAATTGTTTCCAAAAATGAAATTTTACAGAAGTTCCAAACATGCTTTAGTGATTCATCAGAAATTCTAAAAGTACCATTCATCGAAATTTTTCAGAACTTTTTATATTAGATAAGAAAAGCAATTTTTGTAAAACCTTATTAGATCTGATCATTTTGTTCCATAGAATGTTATTTTTTCACCTGTTCTGGTCGGGGGTTTGCTATAATTCAACCGTTCCTGAAATAGTTAATTCAGTTCTTTTAAGATAGGCCATCCTGCAGGTAAAGTTGAAACCTTACCCAATGATCACATCGCTTGCGCCTATACCAAGAAGCCCTTTGAAAAAACCAGATTATAGTATACAAATCCCAAAATTGTTCGAGTGATCAGTAGCTATAAAAAGCCATAAGAACCGTATATGAACAACCATTGTTTTCCAGGACCAATGACGGACATAGCTCAGAGTTGAACAGTGTTCAACTTTCGTAGCTTTATAGCGCTATACTAGAGTATGAACCAGCCTTTAATGTTTTTATGTGCCAATACTGTAGCATCTGCCTCCACTGAACATTTACGTTTCCATTTTCAATGTTGAATGATTAACTTACTACGAGTTTTGTGCAAACTTCACACAATACGTTGTTGTTTTGCAGATTCTTAACCAGGCAACCCCTAGATTCCTCTATGACCGTTTCCGTTGAGACAGGAGTTCAAAATAATCTCATTGCAATTTCCATGATCAAGCTAGCCTATCCTCAACCAGAATCAGATATGATGGCGCGCATGCCAATTATTGTCTCCATCACAGCACTGAGTGTGGGTGTAGGGATGGTTATTGCTTCTATACCAGTTCATCGTTTCAGGAAGGATAGGAAGGAGAAGCGAGACAAAATAAAAGACCTAGATGATCAATACGATCGAGTGACCTACAGACCTGTGTCCATAAAGGAAGGCAAGCTTGATATGGAACATGATACACCGCCCTCTTACAGGGACGCCAATGGCAAAGGAAGAGACAGGGAAACTGATGTATGATGATTGTTCTTTAACAGCAGGAAAGTATACTTTTCGATGGTATAGATGTTATCAGTATCTTACATACAGTTATCGTCCAAAGTTTTGCTTGAGCTACATTATAGAATGGGAAACATGGAGGTATTTACAGTGACTTGGATGTTAAAGGGGACTGTGTGCAAGACAACTAGTAGTACTAGATTTATGCCATAAAGTCCCACGTGACTTTAACTGAATGATGCCAGAGACATTACCTGTCATCTTTACATTTATTATTAATTGATTATTGTACTAACTTTGCGTAAGAGCATCCTGTTTCACTAATTGACCTAGCAGCCAGACAAGTTGCTGAAGGGATAGAAATACCTTTTTCAGGAATAACATATTTTCCGAGGAGCGAGAAAAGCTAGCCTAGGTCAAGGGCACAGCAATACTTATTTTTGTTCTGAAGAATTGTCTTTGACAGGCTAGAATATGTCTACGGGCAAGCATCCCTTCTCCCCGTTGGAGAAGGGTCTGTCAGTAATTAGGACTGCAAAAATAGGCAAAGGCTTCTTTTAATGAAAGTAGTTCTTGTTTTTTAAAGGTTAACCTGCTTGAAGTGTAACGTTAACTTAGGGGTCTACAAAGCCAAGAATCAGAAAAAATATTAACTTCCATTCCATAAGTGCAATGTTAGGAGAATGAGAAAGGACAATTTTCCCCTAATACATGAATCGTTGTGAGAGTAAGTGAACCGTGTTAACATTTTTCCTTTAAGAATAGCTTTGAAATTGATGGACTAATAGAAAAAAATTGACAACACATAGACACTGGTGGAGGAAGCGTTTAAACCATATTCCACTGTCCCACTGATTGAATAGTTCATGAACTATGGCCAACTATGATATGAAGGCAATTTGAAGTGAAAACCTGATTAAAAACAAAACGGTGACCAAATCATTAGTAAACCTACTACTGTTTGTGAAGTGATAGAAAGAACAACAGCGTACATACCGTTATAGTATCTCCACTATTTATCTTAGGAACAGACAAATAGCCTTTAACCTAATACAAATAAATGTGTCAAGGACTAACGAAGTCAGTAGATAACAAGGTGTAACAAAAGGATTACAGACATTCATTCTGCGAAAAGATAGTGTATACATTCGTTGCCAGCCTACACCTGAAGATCTATTGTAAAAATAATTAAGCCTTGATAAATGCCAGATCTTCTTGCTTCGAGATAGCATCTCGGTAAAATAAGCCCTCGTTTGTATTTCAAAGATTTTCAGACTAATCTGGCTTGAATTTTTCCTTAGTGGTTTAGGCATCTAAGTGACTAATCAGTTAATTGGACCTATAATGGTGACTGCTTTGTTGCCAATTTCTTCAAAACAGTATAAGAATTTGTGGAATAGGCAGCAATACGATTTTTTCTTCTTTTTTGCAAAAATGTAAAGGCATGTAGAGAACAAAGGATTATTTGTGTAATTGATATTTTGCAGTTTGTATAAAATGAGGTGAAAACTAAATGTGGGAGTGATCTAATCAAAGAACAATTACACTCATAGCACTTTTATTTATGTTGTTGGTTGTGTAATATGGTTGCTAAGAGGATGATCCTTTGTCATAAAGTTGAATTTCTTATGATACTATATCATGATATCAAATTTCATTTTGCAATAACTCTGTGAAACACTCTGTGAAACAGTTATTTTTTCTTCACATTCTCTTAGTGAGGTATTATACCCTTACTCAAATGTAACAACAGGGTTACAAATAGTTCTTGGTGCAAATAAGAAAATCAAAACTTATGAAGAGGTAATTATGCAATTACATTATTGACTGTAAGACCCAATGAAGTGAATTATGTATTTCTTACTGAAAGAACCTCATTGTTCGAGCATAACATGACCCATAACAACGTCATTTTAAAGTGTCTTTCGTTCTGTGTGAAAATGGTCAGTATCATGGAAGCAATATGTACCTTTAGTTACCTGTTTATTGAAATTAGTATGAAATGCTCACTGACTTTTAAAGCTAATCATGATCATTTCAACTGTGAAGCCATCCAATATTTAAAACGACTGGTGCCGTGAAACTACGAACGAATGTGATCGTGATCACATTGTCTACTCGAACTCTGTAGGGAATAAGTCTTACCGCACGCGGATTTTTGGGAAGGATAGCAAAGGAAATTTCAATGGATTGGACCAATCAGCTTCTTGGAAAAAAGGCACACCTCTTCTTCCAAAATAGCAGCTTTTCGACCCTTTTTTGTAATTCTGACACCGGATTATGAAAGAGCAGGTCAAATATTCCTTGTCCAGTTAACTCTAACCCTATATGTAACCCTAACCATGATTTTGAAACAAGTTTAAAAATTTTTCAAAATTCGATTTTCCCTTCACTATCCTACGAAAAAAAAACCAGCTTACAGCACACTGACAAGACATCCTGTACATGTTTTACTCAATAATATTTGAGTTTAAGGAGCAATGATAATGACAGCGTCCAAAACACATATAAGAGGGGTGTGGATTCACCATGTAAACAACGAAAAAGCTCCCGAAATTACTTCAATACATTTGTGTCTTTCGTTCCAAGCTGTGCATTGTTTTTAAGTTAACATTAGTCAGTGTCTTCTATGGATTTTCGCAATGACTAAGCTTACTGGTCTATATACTGATACCAGGGGCGTATCCAGAAATTTTCTAAAGAGGGGGCGCAGTCTGATTGATTGCTCTCCTGGGAAGACACCCCTTCCCTCTAGAAAATGTTTGCTTTTAATACAGGGCTGAGATGCAAAATGGTACTAAATTGGACCAGTAGCGTAACGTTAGGGGGGCAGGGGCGACCGCCCCCTACTTGCAGTCCTGGGATGGTCTGTCGGTACATTTGCTGATCTTGTCGGTACATCCGCCGACTTCGGAACTCGCGCCTAGCGCGCGAAAATTTTTTGAAGATATAGAAAGAATTTTTACAGAACTTACTGCCTACGGGCCTGATAAAGAGCCATGTAAAATACTTTCTGAGCATATTAAATATA
>WURT03642597.1:0-19838 GCA_009936505.3 Holothuria glaberrima | reverse complement strand
ATAGAGGATATTTCGACGTCGAAAAGGAATCTGCAGATATATCTCAAAATGTAACCGGTTCTCATTAGTCACATTTCCAACCGACGATTTTGTCATTTTTCTGCACGCCCAGTCAGTTTGATTAACTGAAGCGATAGGCGTGTAGTCTGGTAGGCGTGTATCTTAATATCTGTTTGTCTGTCCTTTTTGGAAATCTGGGAATGGTAACCCTGAGGACACATTCAGGTGGGGCTGAAAAATGTTCATGGTTTGAGGTAGAATGACGTGGAAAGTATGAAAGATCTGAAAATGAAGAATGTGTTGAATCATCTGACAAGACCAGAAACGTGCAATCAACTGCAATCTGGGAGGTGTTTTGGTGAAGTTTATTTGCTACGCTTGCACTTGCACTTTTTGTTATGGTGATCCCTTTTGGAGGACGAAAGCCCCTCCAGTAACTGTGCTGCAACACTTCGAAAAGGGAAGCGGAGTTAGTTAGGTAGATGAGGTTTTACGGCTCAGTTTCTAACCAAATGGTTTAAGTCGGGCCGGCCACGGCCTTTTTCCAGTTGTGGATCACTGGCTTGTTTTCTCTACTCCATTGCTTATGCTGAGCAATAAGCACAACGGCAGTAGGTTCCATTTTTAAAGTCTTTGGTATGACCCGGTCCGAATTCGAACCCCAGACCTTTCGGCTGCAGGTCGGATGCTCTAACCACTTGAGCATGCAGTCGTTCAAGGGAAGTGGATGCAGTTTTTTTACCCAAACTTGTTGTACATTTGCCCGAAAACTACATACATTGTATGGGGGAGGTGGGGACTACAGCTCCCAGTATGCCCCCAACTACATATTTCTTTGAAAAGGCCAAGGCGTTACACAAATGAGAAAGTCGCAAAGTCGTGGCAATGATGTGAAATGTACAATCGTAGGAAAGAAAACCTTAGTAATACACTGGAATGGGTTTATTCAACAGTCTGCCAACTCAATATTATTTGCCGCTTTATGGTTTACCATACTGTTAGGAGAAAACGTGTATGGTCACAACTAGGCCTGAGAACCTCTGGCTATAATTGAAGCCCAGACAAATTAATATGTAAACATACGATAGGTGATGATGACAGATATATGCTATAGCTCCTCGAGTACTAAGGATTGACTTTGCATGTCACTCACGGTATTTGTGGGACCGGTGCTTTGGCCGGGTAGATTAAGGCGATGGTATTTGAAGCGATGAAGCTTGGCAACGGCGTGGGAGGTTGGGAGTTCGATCCCTATAGCTGGGTCAAAGTAAGGGGGTTTCCCATCCAAGAGCAATCTATGGTTTTCCCATCTGAACTGAAAAGAAGTCAAATTTGGTCTAGATTGTTGAGTTAGTCAGCCACCCGACGTGAAGTTGAAGTTCATAGATAAGACAAATAGTGGTCGCTTAGTGTTGTAAAGCATCTGCCGTTCAAGGCCTAAATTAGTCATTATTTTTTCCTGAAAATTATTACGTGAAATGTACAATCGTAGGACAGAAAACCTTAGTAATAACCTGGAATAGGTTTAGTCAATAGTCTGGCAACTCAGTATTATGAGTCCCTTTATGCCGTACCATACTGGTAGGTGAACAAACTGTTTGGTCACAACTGCCTGAAAACCTCTGGCCCCGGCCAGAGGAAGATGACATGCAAATTTAGATCGATAATGATTACATATATACACTGTACACTATACAATTTAGCTCCTCGAATACAATATGTTGGCTTTGCATGTCACTCAGTGTATGAATGGGCAACATAGAAATTACTTTCTTAGGCCTAATAATAGGATTATGTTGAAACGTTTAAGTTTTGTAGGTCACATTTCGATGGTAGGTTTACTTGTTGGCACGTCCGCGGCATCTACAGTATCCTTGCTGGAGGTTTTATTGGTGCCTTGACTCGACAAAACGTTACTCGTAGATTGGGACTGTTGAGTGCTTGGTTGACTCGTTTCCGTCAGATCGACATAATACACGGCATATATACGAACCACGAAGATGAGGATGATGACTACAGAGCAGTGAATGATAGCACCGAGGGACAAGAAGGTGTCAAGATGAGCAGAATCAGAGGAGGAGAACAGAGCAGGAGCAAACGCGATATCTACTATCAAAGCGCCAAAGACACAAAAGGCGATAAATCGAGATTGATTGTAGTTGGCAGGAAGATGTCTTGCTCGGAAGGCAAACACGCAGCACACCAGAAGAACTGCCAATTTCCAAACCAACTGGCCAGCCATGTGAGGGATGGAGGAAAAACATATCCGATGGATGAGCTGTTGTTCTTGGGTGGGAACCAACGTAATGAGAGAAGGTGGTTGAATAATCATCCAGATAATGGCCCACGTGAACTTAACAGAAAAGAAAAATCAAGCAAGTTAGCATTGGTATGTTAATTTGGCGAATCTGCTCATTACTATTACTCTTTAGGGTTTCATTGTTTTAAAGGCACCACGAATTGCATGAATTAAATAGCAAGAGTGATTACACATCTTCCTCATTCATGTTGCAAATAAGGAATGGGAGAGGGGCTGACCCAAAGTCCGACATACACGTGCGCTTTCACTAGCAACCTTTGTTTCCTCATATATACATATTTCGAACATGTTTGAAGAAATGGACCAAAATGATTAATCTCAATTAATTAAAAGCAAGAGGGTGTGGTGGTTGTAAGTGCTGCTCGGACAAATGTAAACATTGGTTTGCAATGAGTTAAGGTCTCCAGTCTGGGGCATACATATTTTGTATCGTTATTACCAATGGGGCCGACAAAATTTTAAAGTGTGAAGGATCAAGATGCATAACACCACTGAACGTTCAAATCAATATGCAAATACAGTAAGTTTGGGCATATGCGCTTCTTAATTGGTGGAAGGCTAGGAGGCCTCCCCTCCCCCACCCAAGCCTTTCAGAAGGTGTTACGTCGTTGACAACCTAGTATAAGCAGATTAACTTATTTCCATTATTGACTTACGAAGTGCTGTAAAAAAATAGTCAAGCCCCATTTTGCTACTGTGTGCACAATGAGATGCCGTAAGATCTATCCCAGGAGAAATACATTCAACAGTTGTATCCATGAGTTTAAATGGGTTTCGACAAGGCGACAGGGTTCTTAATAACTGGTAATCAGTGAAGCACTTTATCCTAAGAATCTGACGTAAACACAGCTACATCGGTTACTTCATATTCTAGGATAAGCTTGACCCTCATATTCTATTAGCTTCCAGTAGCATAAAGGCCTCAGTCACGGTTGACAGTTAATCAGCACATTATCTCCTGATCGTTTCAAAAGAACGTCGTTAAACAGTCACAACAACCGCAAGGGACAGACCCTTTCGTAGTGTTCTGTAAATAATAGTTCAGATAGAAAAGATAAAAGAGGAAAAACACTTACCGGTATAAGTGAAAGTGAAAGCGTCACGATTACTTGTGATGTGGGGCTTATGAATTGAGGCCGTTGTGCAGACTTCCTTCCTGCCATAAAAATACGGTAAAGGCGTATGGTTATTGTTGCTATTGAGACATATATGAAGGACGTGGCGACGTGGGATATAATTCTTCGGCAAGTACAGGTAAAGATGGTTGCTCTTGTTCTGTAAAGAATGGCTGCCAGGTAATTGAAGAAAACACCAATGAGAATAACGTACCCTAACTCACGACTAGATGCTCTGATGATCCGCTTTTTCCTATTTATGACATAAAGATATGCTACTAGAGATGTAAACACAACTCCGAGCAAAGAGACAGAAATAATTGCGAAGGCATTTGCTGGCTTCAAAATAGCAATGTCTGGCAACTCTTTGCACGTTTGTTTATCTTTACTGGGCCACATATATAAGTCCTGCTGCCTATCGATGCAAGATTTGCAATCCGTCCCATTCATCACAACTATTTGGTCATCGTCACAGTTTTCACAAGTCCAGCAACAAGGTTCATCCTCTGACACTACTCGCCGTTGATGGGATGGACAAGGTTCCCTACAATTAGATCTGGGAATATCTGTGTTAGAGAGAAGTGATTTATTCGTAAGATACCATGTGATGTTCTTATCCATTGTTAACTTTTGTGTTGAGTTCCAATTCCCAACAGTTTTGTATTTATAACTTCCCCCTTCTTCAACAAGTTGACGAACTTCATATGAGCCAACGGGACTGCCATTTTTGGGAAAGAAAACTTGTCGATTATTGAAACTGATGAAACTCGCGTTTAGAAGAATATTGCGGAGATAATTTCTGTTTACTTCCAATAGACTTTTTGTATTGCAGGAAACATTTATATCTTTCCCACATTTTCTTGTCAGTAATTCATCCAGTCCTCGAGCGAGCCACTCAACAGCATCCATCAAAAGGGATTCAAATGCAGGACATGAAGAAGACCCAGGTATATATTCCTTGATCCATGGATTGCTTGACTGATTCTTTTGAAGCTCCTTTTCAAAATGATCCTCAAAATTACGAGACCGGATTGCTTTTGGAATGATTGCAAAAGCTCCTGACAAAATAAAAGCAAAATAAACTCTGAAACAAAGTAAAAATTGTAACACACTTTAATTTACATTTCCAGAGGAGTGGACAACCAGCACAGAATGTAAGACATTTCTTTGTGTCAATTCCAAGCCTGTGGCATCCTTTGCTGCATAATTTGTCATGGCTTGGGTTTTAATTGTCTCTCTGACCTAAGACTTTTTTTTGTAGAGAAGGCAAGAAGAAGGCTTGAGACATTTTAGGAAAGCCTTGTCCTCTTGCCAAAAAATACTTTTTGTAGAGTCGTCAGTTATAATACAGACTGACCATCAATGACCATGTGTCAGCCAAGAAAATTTTAAAAATAAACTCTGTTAAATGCGATTTTGTGACATTGAGCCATCCGCAAGAAAACTACCCAAACTTTGTAGTGCTGCTTAGGACATAAAAAGTAGTGGCATAAAAGATCTGGGGCCGGAAAGCTCTATACCTGATCACAACAGAAAGGATTAACTTAATGACGCTTAAGGAACTGCATGCGGTGGGGATGAATTACGAGAAAGATCTCTTATTTGCATTTGAGTTACATGTTACTACATTTTACATTGTAACCTTAAACCATGACATAAAATTTCATTCGTAATATGTCAGTTATTCATTTGATGATTCACACTGAAAATAAGTTACTTCTTGGCCCATACGATCACCTCTGAAAAAAGCAAATTATTAACCAAGGTGTAGCCGTACATCGAATGCTCTTGCTGATCACACCTTCGCACGTGTTCCTAAACTTGGCAACTTTTATGTCGGGCCTATTGTCTCAACTTAAGGGAAAGTCTTTCTTAAATGTCTTCAATATTGTTGTATATGGCTTGTGTGTGTTGAGGGAACTCTGGAGTGTGGTAAAGGTGTTGATATTTTGCTTGTTTTGTGTTATAATGTTTTGTTCCAAATGCCAAAGGCGGACCTGCTGAGGCCAAATGAGCCAAGTAGGTTTAATATGCAGGCTCAGGAGAACTTGATACAACCACTTACTACTATTTTAAATGTAGGGTTTCAGTAAGTAGTTGAATGAAATTAGAAGATGACAATAGCCGTGCAGCACACGGTCAAATAGGAAATGCGTCGAAGGCATGAGGTACTCAGTGGATCAGGGATTACACCATCATGTAAAATTTTGATAAATTTATACGTCGGAGGGTGAAACTTGTTGTATTTGGAGAAAGTAACAATGTAACATGGATACAATCTTGATAATTCCAATACCTTTTTTGTTACTTTATATGTCATTCAAAGACAATGTTAATTTTGATTGGACATAGGCGTATATTCTGCCAAATTGAGGGCAGTGATTTTCCCATCCCTACATCACCCAGCTCAGTACGCCCTCTTTCAAGACTTCCACCTATTTTCTTATTACCACTGGGACTTGTTTCGTATGTTGTGCTATCATTTGCAAAACCTTGAACAGATTATATCTTTACAAATAGTCATTTTTAGTGATATCCTTTTCCTATTTTTGGCTAGGTGTATGCCTACAGGTGATCTCTAAGATAAGGGGATGGCCCTCTATAAATGGTACCCTGTACCCTTTAAGAAAGGTTTGTCTTTGTGAGGTGGATGGATGAAAATTGTGGTATCTTTGGTAAAGCTTCGTTATTGCGTAGAATTGATTTTATGTTTAGAAATCCTCATTATTTAGTACTTCTTTTTTTATTTTTGTAGGGTATAATTGAAGAGGAGGTTGCTTCAGGGGATGGATGACAACTCTATCCTTCGAGAAATTTTCTTGTTTTAGGTTTCCCCAGGTCCAACATGGTGTTACCTTTGGTAAAGATATGGCGGTTGCCTACTGACCCCTCCCCCGCAGGTTACGAACCTGCTTTCTGTACATTCTTATCCTTACCTAAAGCGACTTCTTCGACATTCTCCACGGTGTTCAAACAAGGAATTCCAAAAGAATCGCTTCCAATCCAAATAAATTGACGCCAAACTTTTCTATTGTTAGCCGTTCTGAGAAGTCCTTCTATATTTTCCAATTCAGCAAAAATAATAACTACTGACAGCAAAGATCGTTTTCTAAGATTTTCTAACTGGTCTAAAGTGTCGTTGAATACTGCTTCCCCGTCAGACACCGTCATACTGCGTTCATAAGGGACACATATCCCAAGATCATTGTCTTTTATCCGCTTTCTAAAAGTGTCGTATGCCTGTCTGCCGTAAAGTGTTTCCGTGTAGATGAAGGCTATGTACTTCCATTCGTAGAATGTCAAAATGTCAATTATTGTGTCGATCTAGAATGGAAATAACATTACCATGAGCAGGAAAACTCTCTGGCATGAGCTAGTTAATGCAACCCCCAACCCCAAAGAAAGACAAATTAGGAATCTATGTGGATGCACTATCACAAATGGGCACAATAATTGGACACCATGGATAGCTTTCGACATATCAGTGCTTCAAGAGAAATGCCAACTCCCTGTGCATACAAAGAAAAGTGGTCTGTTATGTATAACTCTTAGCAGAATTGTCGTGCTCTTCATGACATTTAGGACGCTAGATGCTTCACACGCACATTTTATTACATGAATTTGTATGCAAGAACACTTTAAGAAACCAATGGTTTACCAATTGCACAAAGTTGATTAAAATTGACTAATAGATGAATGCATGCACTACTGGAAAGCCAATTGTGAATAATTTAAAGGCAGGTGAAAACCCTTGAATTCCACTGATGCTGTAGCTCCATGCTTATAAGTGTGAAGGTCAGGGGTGAAAGGCTACCCGTACTGACCGTGGAATACAATTGCCAATTTCTATGACAGATTATCGTAACAATCGGGAAACTAGATTCCAATAACTGATTCACTTCAGGTTTCTCTAGGGCAAAAACGGCCTAGCCTCACCCCCACAAAAAGTATCTCATTTATCTGTGCTCTTCTCAAAGTCAAAAGTATGATTAGAAAATTTCATAGTTTCTTGGAGATCACACAAATAAATTTAAGGGCATTAAATGTGTCTACATTGGGACACGGAGTAAGCTGTTCTAGTACTAAGCAGTGTTGTAACAAGTCAAGTCAGTGACTAGGACTAGAGTCGCATATTTAACTTGACTTGACTTGACTTCACTTGGTCATCAGCCAAAATGACTTCACTTGACTCGAGTCTGAAGCCCTAAATGACTTGACTTGAATCGCGTCACCACCTTAAATGACTTGACTTGACTCGGACTCGAGCATAGCATGACTCGAGTCAAAATGGAGACTCGAGTCAGGGAAAACGACTCAAGTCTCCTGCTGTGACTCGAGTCCCTTGACGGGACTCTGATGTTTGTTAACGTACGCAACTCTGTACTGTGAGCGTGTATATCGCAAGGTAGGCTGCAACATACACACATCGCTGGTGTGTAATCAAAACCAGCACTGCATTCCTGTATTATAGTTGTCACTTGACAAAAAACGGGCCGCGCGGGGCAAATCCGCAGTCACTGCTGCTGACTGCCATCAGACTATTAACACAGCATGCCAAGCATGAACAATGACCTATATCTGCGGTTTCGATCGAAAAGCAACATGCATATTGCACAAACAGGGTTGCCATCTGGATGATTCTTGATCTGATTCAGGACCTTTTCGTTGTGTGAGATTTTCATCCCTGTGTAAATAGGCTATTTCAAATGAAATAATTAAAGTGTAAAACGTTTCATTTTTTATTCCTTGCCGAAGGCTAAAGGAATCTATACGATGGTGATGTCGTGTGTGTGTATGTGACACTTTGCTTGTAAACACAATATCTGAAAAAGGATAACTCTTAGGGATCTCTTACATGTCAGGTAGATGCCACGTATAGAACAGACTGATCCCTAATGTTTTGCGGGAGGTCAAAGGTCATTTTGGGCCACAAGATTTCAAAGGTAAAATCTTATTAATATGATATCTCAATTTGGATAACTGTGATTGATCTCATGCTTGTTATGCATTAGATTCACGTTTGTTACAATTATATATCCACATGGCAAGGAATCACTTTCTGGTTTCTCTCCATAATAACGTTGTTGCCTCTGCATAAAGAACTTAGTATTCAAATAATTTTGTTGGGCCCGTAACCAGGCGGCGCAGTGGGGGCCATACCCGGTTCGTTTCACCATGGAAAATAATTTTCCTGCAAAATTTTGCCGAGTGCAATTCTCACAATCGAAGCTGTATCACTTTTGAACATTATTAGCACAAAATTTCAGTGCACTATTCTAGCCAAAGCAACCGGGCATCAACAGATCAAGAGGTTTTCATGTACCAATCTAATACCTTGAGTAATGCAAGTGTCTTGACGACTAAATGCATTTAAAAGTCAATTACTCTTACCACAAGTTTATTCAAAACTGTCCTTTTGTCTTCACGCAAACTTTCTCCTCAAAGTAAAAATACGATAATTACCATCTGAATGGCAAAACTGTGAAGAGCTTGGTGTGCTCTCGCTGTCATCAGGGAGGTGTTAGAGAGGAGATAAAACGACCAAATCTGTCAGACAATATGTACTTGAAAATGATTTATTTTTTTCAGGCACCACCATTTGATTGACAGGTCTTTTGTTCCTATTGTCAAGTCCCTGCTGACTTAACCCTATCAATGATGATCTTCTCTCTTTTCCAAGCAATCCCAAGACGCAGACCATTGTTTATACATACTTCGAAGTGTGAGGTTTTTTCCGTAAATAACAAATTGTAATCGTGGCTTTTAGTAAAACGACTGGTAACTTACATTTAAATAATGTACTTTGTTGTACCCCACTATTTTAATACGTGATCATGTTGGAAACATTTTTGAAGCCTTTACATTTCTCTCAGTTTAAGCATTTTTTTCATAAAGAAATGCTTTCAAAAAAATTGTAACAAAATTCTTAGCGGACATTGAATGACATATTTTTAAGTATGACGAATAACGACAAAAGGTAAAATTGAACGCTGGTAACGAAAAGTTAACGAGATCAAGGGGTGAGTCTTCTCATTGTCATAAAGACAGTGCTTCATTGATCCTATATCATCTGGATATTGAGATGAGAATTTTGAGAAGAAAGGCAAAATTTCTATCTGAAACGAAAATTGCTTGAAAGAGTCTGTAGAACGATGAATCTCCTTTCTAACACTTCCCTGCTGTCATTCAAAGTCATTCTCAAAGCTCTATACTAGTGACGGTTGCCATGTTATAAACTCGACAGACATTCGATGAATTTCCCTCTGGATCCTACCAAAACCATACTAGAACACGGCCAAGCCTGCCTTATAGCCGTCCCTTATCTCCTCTCCCTTCGCAAAGTAGTCAATTCTTCACCTGTGCTTGTGGAGCTGGAGAAGCATCACCCGCCTTTTCCCCTTCACTTTTGGACACTTTCCACGTCTCTGTATTACAGTAGGAGAGGAAGGTTCCCACCAGAAGATCGAAATTTTCGCCCGCTTCGAGGGTGCATATGACCACATGATACCGACACCTTTGAGCTATCTGTGATACGCTTGAGATGTCATCTCCTCTGGTTCCCACAAACTGCCCCCATGCAATACCGGTGCCCCCTATACCAGAATTCCTGAATATTGATTGTGCAAATCTGATGGGACTGGTTTAATTTTCAGCAAAGGCACGTGTATAGCAGGTCGCCGATAGCTTACATACACGGTCCTCACAACGACCCATTAAAAATCCGGGTCTTCAACCAGCACAGTGCTGGTTGAAATTGATTTTCCTCTTACAGCAAAGCTAGAACCAAAAATCCTTATTTACTGTCATAGTTTTTCCTTCCTATATCTTACACTAGTAATATTGCAGTTAATTGTATTGGTCAATTTAAACCTCTGACTAGTTCAGAAAATTTGAAATAAAATCATCAACTGAATCACTACGTAAAATTTACCGTAGCTTTCAAAATATTTTTTGATCAGAATGCTGTGTACGTAACAAGGCTTAGGTATTTTAGGCGCCAGGCGCTTTTTACCTCGTGGTTCGTTGTTTTGCTCCCGGTCCGCTCAAAAATAAGACAACCGGGAGTCGGCAATATTCCGTTTTTAGCGCCTACTAAAGCTTTGTTGTTTGAACGCATCACACTTTGTATAACTCAAGAATTGCTAAAGGCCACTCTCCTGGTCATGAAATAGTTGCTTCCGGTTCTGCCAGAAAATCATACAACCGAGGGCTACTTTTTGTCAGCTTTGGCTCTCGGTCTGTGTCCGCTTAATATAAGGCTTGGTGTGTAAAATTGTTACATCAAACAGAACATTTGATTACTGTAGTTCCTATACATACACATGGCAATCAACCCTACAGATATTACATTCTGACATGGTAGTGTGGCTTGCGTTGACTTATAGACACCAGCAACTGATTCGAGTTGACTAGACCAAAATCTCTAACTTGACTTGACTTGACTTGGCTTTTGTCATTACTTGACGTGAAAATGTGCTCGACTTGACTTGACTTGAACAATGTGACGAATGACTTGACTTGCGACTTGACCACCGTTGACTTGACTTGACTTGACTTGTGACTCGACCTAAGGGTGACTCGTTACAACACTGCTACTAAGGCCCGGCTCCGGAAAAAAAAAAACATCAACGAGGAGTTGTCCACGACGAAACAGCACATTGGGCCGTAAGATTAAGGTTACCTCTAACCATAGGTAGTTGATTGTAAGGCAAATTTTATTATTTTTTTCGCACCATACCATCTCCCTCGCATCACAAAGCATGATATGATAAACATGGAGACGTCCACCTGGCAGCAGCCTGAAATGGCCTTACAAAAGCCTTTTCCCTATACCTTGGGAAGACTGCGGTAATCCATACTCCCGTCCACATCTTTCTCTCCCTCTAAATGTTAAAGTTTCAATTCCCTTCATTTTAAGCGAAATCTAGTTTACTTGTCCTTTTGTCACTAACTTAGTGTTAGGATGTATGGATCGAGTTAATGCATTTATAAGATACATAATGGCCGAAATACTGCAAACATTATTAAACTTACCTGTAAACTGTCAGGTGGTATAGTGCGCATAAAGAATGGATAGCGGTCTCTGTTACCTAGGTCGTCACTAGTAGCGAAGTGGCTGATCATTGTGATGTTGTAGAGAGACAAAAGAATTGTAGATATCTCTGAAGTGGAACTGAGTGAGGTACCGACCACACCCACAACGTTGTCCCTCTCTCTATACGTCTTAGTGAAGGAGAGGGCATGTTTTAGGGCCATAGAGCGAGTGTAACATGTGTCAAGTATTTCATATCCCAGGGTAACATTTTTTAGGATGTTTGGGTCTTTGTTAATTTTTGTTACAGCATAAACGATGGACTGGGCCCTTTTGATGGCACCAAGATCCGTTATACGAGTACATGTCTGAGATTTTTCGTCATATGACCGAAGAGCTAGAAGAGCACCAATGACAAATTCACCATCTTGTTTGTACGACATAACTTCTCTCCCCGTCGCAAGACTTGTCTTCTTACAAAGGCCAATGAGTATGAAAAGTATGATCATCTTGATGCAGAAGTCTGTAGTCATGACATCTGGTTTTTTATCCTTTTAAAAATGATATCCTTTGCATCACCTGTTTTAAATGAGTAAAAAAAATACGGTCATTTCATAGAAACAAGTTCTAATGTTGACAACCACTTTCACTGAAACGGACAAATTAGTCTTAAAAAAGAAACTATACAGGTACTTACTGAAACAAAAAGTGTATGACTTGGTGAAGCATTTATGCATCATGACACTGCCATGCCAATGTTTCTAGCGACGTTTGATGTATGTTGATTAAACGTCTTTCAGTGGCTCGAGTTCATCTTTGGTGAGCGACACTGACTCAACAAATGTCTTACGTACATTCAACGTTAGACAAATGTAGGTCTTGAAATACAGGTTCAACGTTGGCCAAACAGTTGGCTTATTTCATGGCATGGTGAAGTTCTGATGTTGGCCCAATTTGTGGCCGACTCTAGACAAATTTGTATCTGTGTTTCTTAAAATTTACATTAATATTACATTAAAAAACTTTATTAAACACTAGCTTCTCCTAGATTCAGCAAATCTACTAGTAAATTCCTTACAAAGGGAGAATTGAGGGGCGACAATGTAGGAGCGGGGAGGGGACCAAAGTTCTTCTTAGATGAATCGAAGTACGCTAGGATGTTTGAGTGCAAAGAGGGTCGGAAGACAGCGTTTTAAACAAACGTTTACTTCACTTCACCCTCAAAAAGTTATCCATCATTTTAAAATTCTCTACAGTTATCACTTTCTGGTCATCATCGGCCCCTCCTCTGCGTCAGCTGACCCTGGGGCAAGTGATAGGAAAAGTTTAAGTTTAACGTTTGAGGGTGAGGAAGCCAATTGGCTCATTGACGAACCTATACCAGAGTGAGCGTGGATGTAAACCTGCAAGATTTGCCTTCTGTTTTCGATTAGTGTTCAGAGATTAACGAGGCAGGGGTGTACTAATCGCTTCTAATCCTGCTCCTGGCACCACCATTGAACGTCCCCATCCGACGGAAGTGAGTGTATCCCCAGTCTTTAGCCACTTTCCCAAAGTCTGGGAGGGGTGGAGGTTCCTTGCTCTGCATCACTGTTCAACAGCTGAACCGAGCAAAGCTCATAATTTCCAGATTCGGACAACTTCCTGAAAATGACAATCGGATACCCTATTAAATGTTCCAATTTCAACCTCCTTAACATCACTGTGAACAACTATGCTGAACAAATAAATTTCAGTCCCCAGTAAATGTCCAAGTGGTTCCACCGGGATTTGAAGGTTTTCGCCATTAGCAATTACCAGTGGATTCCTTGGCCAAAGGGCCGTGCGGGATAAGACAACTATTTGCGTCTTTAGCGTATCTTACAAGACAATTAGCATTAGTGTACAAAGTTGTACCGTAACACGAACTAGAGTTACCAGCTCCCCCAATTTGCTTTGCCTAGACATGTTGCTATGATGTTTACAATAATTCGGTTTGGATTGAGCTACAGTCATTTCTAAATAGCTTATATTACAGCTTTCTTCTATTGTTAATTTAATGCCCTGTGCATGACGTTATGTCTAACTCATGAATGCGATACCATTGACCGTCTTCATAATTTCTTACGTCATCTCCACTGTACCTTGATTGTTTTGTTGTAACTGTTACGCGTTACAAAGGAACCACATTGAATTTTCTACAAATAAGTAGAAGACGACTAACATTTCGTTGAATACATTTGCAGATGAAGTGTTACAGTCTCAATGAACTGATTACATTGGCAGTGGTTTGTCTATATCTCTTACAGCACATTTGTATATTAAAACGGAGTCCAACTCTCAAGCAGGCACTTAGTCATACAAGGTTCTGTAGGAGGGGGCGAGGAAGCTTCTAGGGGGTGAGAATTTTTCAGGCGAGAGGGGCGAGATACACTAAAATACATTAGAGCAATGGCCTGATGGGTAAGTTTTGATCTTTTAAGAGGAGACTTGTTTCAGAGAGGGCTTTGCCTCATTAGCTCTTTGTCAAGGTTACGTGTTGTTGTTAATATGATGGATTAAATAATAGGACTAGCTTTACCTACCTTGTCAGAGAAAAATTCAAACTTATGATGAAAACAGCTTGGGTTCAGGAGCTGATCTGCACTCGTTAAAATCATACACAAGTATGCAACTTCCTTGTTTAACCTGCCTTTGCAGACGTAGATAGATGTTATGAAAGAAAGTATTTCCCTTAAGCTTGATATGTATTTTGATAACTTGGCAGTGTGGTCTCTTTGTTTGAGATAACTTGCTTATCATGTTTCCTGCAGTAAACCTTTCGCTACACTTGTTTCCACCTGTTATATGTATTAAGTTACAGACAGGTAAAACAAAATGTTAAGTATTGGCTTAATACAAACATAATACCTCTCCCAATTGTTGGTCACTTTTCTTGTTTCAACCTGCTTTGTGGTTGTTTATCCTTTGAGGCCATACATCTAAATATAGGTATGGGGTAAACTTTAAATATCACAATGTAACCTTCTACTGCATGTGCTGAATAAAACGATGACGAAATAGTACGGTATTTTCCTTATAAAATTTGTACCTGAGTTCACTATGTTGGTCGTGTAATTTTGGCCAGCAATGCACCATAATGAAAGAGACTCCAGTCCCGTCGAAGAAAACTATCACACTTTTTTCTAGTTGGTTAAATAAAACCTATCTCGGACGTACGTAACACTTCCATGAGTCGACAAATTGACCAGACTATGAAACTAATGTATGAAAATGCAAAGCTGCTTCGTATCGGACAGAACTACCTCCGAGGTAGCCTGGTACTTATGCTTCCATGGTATGAACCAATTGACAAAAACTGCTGAATGAGGGATAACTTCCACAGTATTCACAGAAAAATCATATAACAAATTTTATGATCTAACGTTTGCACAGTTCAGTATCAAATTAACTGCGTCAGTGATATTTTTCGTTGCTTTTTGGTGAATTTCCTTAGGTGATGATGTACGTTATGGAAAGGGATGCTCTTTGCTAGTCTTTTTCTTAGCACACTAAGTCATAACAAACTTTTTGGGAAACATCAGGGAAAAACGACGCCGTAATGTTAGATAGTATAATATAAGTTTAACTACCAATTTAAGCTTTATCACCTCCCCAAAACAGGAAGTCATGACCGCCAATTGAATGCAACATTACTGTGTAAAATAGCCTGTAATAAAACGCAAAGACTGAAACATCGGGGGAAGTTGAGAGTTCCCTTCGCTGTTCTCTCATATAGGCCTACTGACAGCTGTTCCGATACTTACCTCGTTTTATTACCTCCGTGTAAACAACCAGCGGACTTGTTGTCCTGACAATCCTATTCGAATACTTGGCCTTACTTCTACAAATGTGAATGCTAACTCTCGAACATGGATATATCACAGTAGCCTGCACTGAGTAAAAATTGCTCAAGGCAATATTGTCAAACACAGTGTGTGTGAGCTAAACTGGGAACATAACTGACTGTACAATTCATTGTTGACCAACCAGAATGAAACAGTATTGTTTGAATGAATGTCAATCGAAGTGCAGTTATCAACTGTATTTGGAACTCTGTGGAGTTGGAGGCAACTCTCTGCTTTTTTGGGGACGCAGGATGCCGTATCCCCTTTTAACGGGTAAATTTCGTCATTCAAGACAGCTCCAGGCTCCTTACCAGCTTACTTCTAGCCCCTCCCAAAACTGTCTGAAGCTGCTTTGTGAACCTTGTGTAGACACAAACCTTGAAGCCATGTCTTGGAGAAAATGAAAGGCTATAATGTGCTTTCAAAAAATCCTTTCTGCATTGTGTAAAATTGCGAGCTATTTTGCATCTTTTGAATTTTCACATTTTGGTGCCATTCAAAAAGCACTCACAAATTGACTTAGAATTTTGACATCCCTCCAACCAAAAATGTAATTGGGGTAATATGTAAAAGACGTAATTAATGTAAGCATTCTAGTGAAATTTGCATACGGTTCCTATACTTGTTCTCGAAATATTAGCAGACATTGTCAACCCAGAGTGAACTAGGGAAAAGTACACTTGATGTTTTACAAACTCAAATCAATTCATACTGCTTCTTTTTAACTTCGAAACTAATTTTTTCAACCATGTAATCTCACGCTTTCGTTAAATGGATTTATATGAGCATGGCAATTTTGCAGACTTAACATTCTCCATGGGAAACTCATTTCAATTCTATATCAAAGTAAAACCAAAGAAATGAAAAACAAAGGAGGCAACAACCGTATATATGTATAGTACAGCTAATGGGAATTTGTAAGTGTTAAACTCATCAGATTTATACTAAATGTACCGTAATGGTGAAAGACTCTTTGTAGGTACTTGTTTTATGCCTTCGTGTGTAGAACCAGTGCATTCGATTCACGTTGTGTTTGTTAAGCCTTGTTTTTCTCTCTGGCACTCAATTTGACTTTGGCGCTTGGGTTTCTGATTTCCGAAATGCACATATGAACAGTAATCCGTCCACTAAGCACATGGGCAAACTTCCTTATGGAACGAGGTTTCGCTAGCGTGCATCATGAAGGACCATTCCATTATCGAAGGAGATAGAATTTTCTTTGCGTTTCTGGGCAAAATACGGGAATTCTGCTTTTAAGGGAATTCTGTTTTTATAGTTATAAATAGAGAACCAGGGGGCTTTTTTCGTTTTTCCAAACAAAACATGAACTAAGGGGCGGGGACTTATTACTGTGCATTCTCGCTTTGAGATCCCCTCAACGACTTAGAGAATGTGTACCACTTCACTTATGGTAATTGCAAAATTTTATTAGAGGAATGTGCTGATGAACAAACTAGAAAAATTTTGTGTCTTCGATTGTGATTGATATTGACATGGGAAAAAAGTACCCTGGCTGATGTGTCTGCTCATAGACGCAAGACTATTGGAAAAGCTCAACCTAGCTCTCTTAATAAAAACCTTTTGAGAGAGGATGGGTTGGATCTGAAGTTTGTGTGCATTTGATATGAAGTAATTGTGGCTTGATATTTTGTGATACACTTCAGACTGGAAGATCGATTCAAACAGCGTACTGTTTCAGTCTAGAGAGAGAAGGCCAAATATAGAGTTACTCTCTGTGGAAGGATTCAGTTCATACAGTCTAATTTTCTTCCAAATAATATTATAGCGTTTGTAAGCACCATGAATCATTAAAATGCAATTGACTGGCCTAAATTGGTGCTTTTGAACCCCACTATTCCATTGTCCAGTGGCAAACTCCCTGTTGCTAAATCGATCGCCTAAGACCATTGCAAATGGGAGGAGATACGAAATGCATTCGGAAGATGTTTTTGACAAACAATTGTGCCTTCGAGCTCACAGCTTTATTTGAACGTTACTTTCCCATAGACTGTTTACTAAATAACAATTACAAAGGATTGCGGGATAGTTTTGGCATTCTTCGTTTTTGTCAGTGGCATTCTACTGTGGCGAGAAACGGCTCACACCAAACTCTATCCCATAATTCTTTGTAATTAATGTTTGGAAAAGGGTCTATGGGCAAAACTAAGGGATTATCAGCTGACCATTTTTAGGGAGGCTAATTCACCACAAAGGGAAAATTTTATTCCTTCTGAAGACCTGGCGTACAAGCACAGCTGTACTTGGAAGTCGGCAGCTCAAATGCAAGTGACAAAATCAAACCCGGCCCGTTTGCATTGCAGCAGTTCCATTTGTTGTCAATAAATGCATGGCATTCGTAATTCAAGAGAAGGTTATTTGATCAAATGTCTCTTAAGCTTTTGTTATGTTTTCGTTGATCTGTCCCAGTGCTTCTTCATCAGTTCATCCTTACTTCAAAGTGAAATTTCTAGTAAGTGTGTTAAAATTTATTGATTCTAATATTGTGCTCAGTACTACAAATGCATTCAATGGAACTTCACAAACAGAAAAAATTACAGATGAAATACACAATAAATGGTAGTTCATCAATTGAAAGTTCTGGTAAACAGGTTTGTTTTAATTGACTTGAAGCTGTGTCGATCGGTTGATAGTTCCTCACATCTTTACATAGAGATTGTTCCTGGACCACAATTTTGGACCGGCAATGTTGAAGAATTCCTGTCATGGAAAGTGGAAGTTTGGCTACAGAGGACAAATATCGGGAACGATTGCTAACAATAATTACATTTTTTTTTGCTGATATGAATTCTATTTAAAGTTCAGCAGCATTAATTTTGAATTAATTCCAGCATTAATTTCCAATTTTTGTCCTCTGTGGCCAGCCATACTCGCAATGCTTACCGGGCATAGAAGTAAAAAGCCGTTTGCCAAGAGTGTAGAATAATAGCTTTCGCGCGTCGTTGAAATTAGGTTCGCCAGATATGGATGCTAGGTTATTCAGACACTTGAACAAAAAACGATCAGTTTGTACTCAGCAAGGCCAAGGGATTATATGACGTTGTTTGAGAGCATCTGTGGAGCTTGAAAACTTCGATCTGCCAAGAATGGTTTTTGCAGTTTGATTCTATACACGCTGCAGTGGATATAACGATAAGGAGGGATGATTCCAAGTGAACTGACAAGTAAATTTGCTTAACCCATAGGTGAAAATATTAAGCTGATTGCGTTTTAAAGTGCAGAAGAGAAGTCCAAAGATTTAGGTAATTTGCTTGGTTGTGCATCCATGATCGATCTACAACCCGATCTTTCGGAGAGATATGATTTTGAAAAGTGACGAGTTGCAAGATCAAGTTCCATATCCAGTTATTTAATATCGTATCTGCGCACTGAAGATTCGTTATAGCAATTTCATCGATGCATCGCACGTAATAACATGACTTTACTTCCGAATACAACGAGTTCAAATTTGGAATCGTTTACTCTGAGTTAGTTAGTTAGTTAGTGAGGTTTTACGGCTCAGTTTCTAACCAACTTTGAGCCTATTTACACACATTCATTGTTTAATATAATTATGTAATGTTAGTGACAATTTTAGTGACATATTATTTCAGAAAGATCATCATGAGGATTATACGACCCATTAAGGCAATGATCATCTGCAAAACCTAACACAAGTTGCGGCTTTTTTTTACTTCTGTGAAACCAAGAGAGGTGAAGGTGGTTAACCATCCCCATCATACTTCATTACCCCCTTAACATCAGAAGATGCGTTTACTGGAGCGTTACCCGCACACCTGCAATAATTCCCATGAGAACCGACATGTGGTTAAGACGAGCCCCAAATGAGGCTGTCACTTATCCATATAGGTATAGGTTCAATATCAAATTCAGGAGGTTTTTCCTACCAATCAACTCAATAAATACAAAAGTGTTGGTTTGGCATTCGATTGAAGTATGGAAAGGAGACATTTGAAATATCATTAGGTCAACGTTTCGGGCCATTAGGAAGTAAGAGTTCGTTTTGAAGTGGCATGTTGCCAAGCCTTCTATTAGAAACTCGACTTTTGTGCGTGAAAGTTTCGTCATTTTATAATTTAGGGCCAAGAATAATTTTTAAATGTATCAGAAAAGTTTTTTTTTCTACTTTGCTCCAAAGTTTTGTGCCCTTAGTTACCCATGACGGCACAGTTGAAAAGTAATTAAAAAGCACACAATGACCGTTTCCCTAAACTTTGTGTATAATTTCATCATTTCATGAAAATAAAAATGAGACAAACAATATCTTAAATCTGAACGTTGTTAAAAGCTGACGACCTGCTCAGGAGTGTTCAGCGCTAATTTGATGATAAGGTACGCACAGATCTGGCTTATGTAGGATCAGTTTCAGATAATTCAATTGATAGCTCGAGTAATAGGCAAACACTCTGAGGATGTTCACTATGCAGCCTATCTGTTTTCATAAAAGAAAGTGGTTTTCATGCATAAGTGCCAGCTCCCCGGTGAAA
>WURT03642586.1:0-19839 GCA_009936505.3 Holothuria glaberrima | reverse complement strand
TAGACTGTCTATTGTTCAGACACCTGAGGACCGGAGAAATCTATTGTTCAGAACACCCGAGGACCGGAGAACAATAGGAAATGTCCTCACCGTGAATGGATGTTGGGTCCATACATACACACATACTGTACACACACACAACATCACCATGGCATAGATTCCTCTATGTCAGGGAATCAAAAAGATGTTACTCTCTTACCCTAATACTGCAGTGTTAACACCACCAGGTCTTACTATCTGGGGTGAGGGGGAAGGAGGGAGGGGAGGAGTTAAGAGGAAAAAGCCCTGCCTTCCAAAATGCAAACCTTTTGATGGAGTTTTGTTTTCATGGGTGGGGAGTGGGGTTCAATAAGTTGCAGCATGGGATGCACCACAGCAACACAAGCAAAGTAGGCAGGAAATATGAAAGCAGTGCAGGAATGCCTGTACACAATTTTTCAACTTGCAGGGCTACTGAGAGAAATTGTGGGAATTGCTGGATTATGTGACTGAATAAGGAGATAACGTACTGTACTTCACTGTGGTTCAACAGCCCGTTTCTTCATTACCACAAGTGCAATGAGCTGTACGTACCACACTACTAGAAGTATTACCTTTTAGGCCATGGTTGAGCACATGTTCCATGACAACAAAGAATTGTTGAAGGGGAACATGATCATCTCCCAGTGTCCTAGCTTCCTCTAAAGCTGATTCTATTAATGTCTTGATGCATAGCTTAGCAACATTGAGAAGATTAGCTCTCTCCACTAGGACTGGATTCTTGATAACGCTGTCATCTATCAAAGTAAAAGATGAAAATCCGAGTGATTAAAATTGGAATACAATTTGTAACATAATTTCAAAGAACAAGTTAGCAGAATGATTTGAGAATTAACAAAAGGCACAGTATACAGTATGCTGTGCAATAGGCCTGAGTACCCTGTCAGAAAAAGACTGATGATAATTTTATAGTACAGTACTCCAATACAGTATAGTTTCATTTATCATCTAGAGTGTTCCTGAAATAGTTTAAATTCCAACCCAAATTGTCCCCTGACTCATACATAGGCTATACCTCATGTACAGTAGCACTGTACAAACTGACAAACTTCATATATAATGTGCATTAGCTTTTCCAAAACTTTTCTTCTAGAGAACAGAATACCCATTTAGCATTATACACATTACAAAGTCATGCAGTGCAAAACTTTCAGTTGTTCTACAGCTGTACAGTTTACCAAACCTGTCAACCTGTATGACCCCAAAATAGGGAGATTTTCATTTTTCAAAACCAAAAAACCGGGAGGTTGGTTTGGAAAAACAGGGAGATTGGCAATTTCCGACTGAAATGACAGACAATTAGAAAAACGTGTAGCCAAGTTAACGCACAACAGTTTCTATTGCAGTGCGCGGTGCACAACACTGCTCATGTTAGTTATTTCCATGCTGTAGCTATATGTACATGTACAGTATATATACAGTATGTAGCCTACACTATACATATGTCAGCCCATACATGGCAGAAGAGTTACAAAAGTTTGAAGTAACATTAAATAAAGAAAATGATTTTGGCAGTTTATTTTTCTGCCCAGTTATGAAAATAGCTGTTTTTGGCTGCTTGAATGGATGTCGCAAATGGGAAATTAAAGACAGGGAGGACAGAGCATAAAACCGGGAGGCCGGGAGATCTGGATAAAAGCCTGGAGACTCCCGGTACAGCCTGGAGAGTTGACAGGTCTGAGTATACACAGTCCTACCAGTACAGTATATATTGTACAGTATACACAGTCCTACCAGTACAGTATATATTATATAAAATCTATCAGCTAAAGAAGATATTCCTAAACATAATCCAATTTTACCACAGATTGCCTCCTGTGAATCTTTGGGCATGGCCCACTGTATAGCTTTGGAATGATTCACACTGGTGTATAAGAACTGACCACTGTCATAATAGCTCCACCACAGAAGCCAAAATGGACGTAAAGTTGAAGTACATTAAGTCTGTAACTCAGAGCTCAAATCATGAAAATTGATGGATTTGACACTGAATGTATAGGCATGAAGTATTCTTAGTTTCTGTGGGCATGTCCCCAAATCTTGACAGAAAATTTATTTTCATAAAAACATGAACCCTGCATGCCAGTAGAAAGATCAGTTTGTGCCAGACTACAGTATAGCACTAAAACACCAAACTGACACAACAAACTAGCAATGTCCTCAAGTGCAGATTTTTATGTTCTAAAGATACATGATATTTGAACATAAAACACTTCAAACATGGAGATCAGTGATTTGCAATGTCAGATTCTCAAAATGCAGACATTTATTACAACCTGTAGGGTACAATTGGAATCTGGATTTAAATTATTTGTACAACTGCCACTTGTGAAAACACCACACACATATCAAAAAATATTATGCATCAAAAAAAAAAGAGTAAAAAATAAAAAACAAGATGGAGTGTAATGGCAAACTTTGTCAAAAGTGATATGTTCAGTACTTTTTACAATGTTACCATGACACTCCATTTATTTAAACAGAGAAGTTGAAAAAAAAGTCACAAGCAGCTTACTTTAATACTGAATAAAATTACAACATTGCCTAATAATTTGCTTCATATGAAGTGTGGGATATGTCAAATAGTAATATATTAATACCACCCAGATGGATGGCATTCTATTACTATACAAGGGTTTTATCTATCTTGATACTGTACTTAAAGGAAACACGTGAGAAGTTAGGAATGGCTGGTATTGTATATCCAACAATCACTATCATAAGAATCAAGTCTCAAGTATGTTATGAATATGTATAGTATGATCCCTGGTAGTATCTTTTTTTAATTGGGGGAAAAATAAGATCACTTTTAGAAGGAATGGAAGGAAATACTGTACAGTAATTTTAACATAGGAATTACTGTACAGTATATAGTAGGCCTGTATTAAACTGCAGAGGGGTACATAATGTACAGTATACAGTCGGCCTGTATTAAATCAGAGGGGTACATACTGTACAGAATATATAGTCGGCCTGTATTAAACCAGAGGGGTACATACTGTACAGTATATAGTCAGCCTATATTAAACCAGAGGGGTACAACATACTGTATTAGCAAGGATACAAAGACTGATGTTACTGACATATTTTCTGCCTATATTTTGTTCAGACTGTTCCAGCTACCAGCATATTCTTTAAAATAGGTACATGTAAGCATAATCACTGACTTTGCAAGGTCAACTTTGTGAGCTACCAAGCAGATTGCTAGAGCTTTCATTGGTTGATTAATCCTGATTCATATCAGTTTCAATTCCAAAGAGCAATCAGTGCACACTGTATATCATGTGATGACTTCAGACCTTAACAGTGCATCTGGTATTTCAAAGTTTATAGAAGTATTGTACTGTAGATACATTGCTATACAGTTTTACTGTACAACACTGTATGGAATATATTAAATCTTGAATTGAATTGCACTAGGCTGAATTAATGTGTGGTACAATCAACTGCACAATTGTATAGGAAGAAGATGACCAAACTGCAAATGCATCTACTGTACACATGTATGCATCTAGACATTCATAACAGACAAAAGAATTATTATGAAAAAGGATTTCAAACTGATAATTTTTAACAAAGGGTTCATTATTAAGAATACTAGTCAAACTGAAATGACCAAAACAGTTCACTTGATATCCTTTTAGCTATGAGTAGCAAACCCTAATATCATAAATAGTGAACCTTACAGGAGTTTTTGTAATAGCACACCTATTCTTTTTTAAACTGACAATGGCAAACCCTTTGTAATTATGAACAATGAACCTTTCATATTATTACCAACAACAAATCCCTTCTTTAGTCTGATTTGGGAACATTGCATTTAAATACTTTTAATATAGTTCTAGACTTTTGCAAATATAAGTGGGGGCCCAATATGCATAGACCTTTATAAATGAATCACAGCTGTCCCCAAAGACCTGCCTCATCCATCATGAATAGAAATCTTTTCCAAAACATATACTTTCATATTCATCATATTGTTTTCACTGCAGGGTCTTACACTTTAAGGGGCAATATCCCCAAAGTATTTTGAGGGGGATTTGGTTCAAAGAGGGGGGTCATGAAAGTTCAATATGAAGGCCTTGTGCAGCAGGTCAAATTTTTCCCAATACAGGTTGGTCATCCCAATGGGGGCAGCTGGCTCTCTGTTCCGATGTCTCTTTGTTCCGACATCTCTATTTTCCGAAAAGTCCGCATTGAGGTTACTGTTAGAGAAAAGGTTAGGTTAGAACAAGCCCAATCCTACCACCGTCCTTCATGCCTACGTTCGGAATATAGAGACGTCGGAACAACGAGACGTCGGAACACAGCGGTGTAACCCTTCCCAACAGGTGTGAATGGTTTCAACACGCAGCTTTAAAACTTGCAAGATTGTTGAGAATTGAGAGCACACTGCATAATATGAACACTGATTCATCATGACCTATTGATTTTGGGGCTGTATACAGTAATATATGAGGAGCTTCATTGAGTAGGATACATGCAGCTGCATGCTTGGTGAATAAAGCATTGTATGTTTGATAAGTACAGCTGTAAATTCCTCTAGCACAGAGGACTTTCATTCTGTTAGTCTTGCAGTGCAACTTTTACAAAAAAAAAAAAGAAACTACTAAAACAATATGAGCTTCAAACACTAGCCGTACTGTATGCATACAAAGCATGTATATAAACAAAAACATTTATTAATTAAATGTATACATCTTTATAATGTTCAAATATTATGTCTGGTTCAGTACAAATGTAACCATGCATAAACTACCCTAGGCTGTTGTATAGTATCACTACAAAATTCTGACAGTTGCAATACATATGCTGAATGCAGATGTCACATACAACTGACATTTATCACAATTTACTTTGTACATGATTGTACACCATTCTACAGTACTACAGATGTCTTGAGAAGATGCCACCATGCAGGTCCCGGCATAATTTATACTTTCTCCTTTTGCCATCCTCTCCACTATACAGAAGTTCAAATTCATTGCATTGCCATGGAAACCATGCATGACATCACAAAAGGAGTATGGTATGATGTGTGTGAGATCATCCATTTCAATTTGTAGCTTATTTTATTGAGAATGGTTGTGACTGCTGCATGTCTGTGTTCCTCAGTAACAATAAGGTTTTGAGTCTGCTATTTCCAGCTCTATGCAAAGAGGCTCCTAAAGGTACAGCTGTACTGTACATAATTATACATGCAGAAGTTTGTTGTTTTGCAAGAAATGGACGAAAAAAATTCACAGAGATCGGAATACAATGTGGAAAGAGCAAAGACTGAAAAAAAAAAAAAAAACTCCAAAATCCACACGAAAAAATTGAAACTTCAAACATGTAGTAACTTGTGGTAATTTCTCATCTTTTGCAAATGAATACAGTACAGGAGTATATACCATGTCATTCATAAGACAACTCAAATATGTTAACTCCAAAAATTGACTTTGAAAAAGGAATCATGCACAAAGTTAGAAAACTGATTAGAATGCAGAATTTGGCAATTTAAAAAAATGATTTATTCCTTCCTGTCTATTTAATGCATATTATGAGATAGTAGAACTGCCACTTTATCACAATGGCAACTAACCACACAGTGGCGTACGCAGGTGGGGGGGCATTGGGCCATGCCTCCCTCATGGATGCCATCCCCACGCAGACCTCGCGGCCCACACATTTTTTTTTATTTTCCTACATACTTCATGTTAATTTGGAACTCTTGAACTTGTCTGTGAGACTGTTACACAGAAGAACAATTGGAAATCAATGAGTCATACAATACCATGACCCATTTAATTAATAAACGATTCCATCATTTCACGGATTTATAATTTCTGGAAATCCTAACCTAAACTTTGAAATCCCTCCAAAAAATTTTGGGAGGGGGGAATTCCCCCCAGTTTCTGAGCAGTTGTCAACTGCACAGTATCTGAAGTGTATTTTACCACTATTGTGATGTAGCCATGGAGCTACAGTACTACCTGGACAGGAGAAAAAAGTTCAACTAAAATTTATGCTAATCCATTTAGACCCAGACATGCATGAGGAGATAATCCTGTAAGGATCGATGATGAGACTTATAGCGTTTCAGTTCTTTTGTCTGGCACTTACAATTTACGCTTCTTATCATTGGCAACCTCATTCATTTCTACTGATACCAAACAAATGGATTAAATAGAACATCCATTTGATACTGAGGAAGCTACCGACAGCTAAATAAAAAATGCAGAGCAAAAATTCAAAATGACTGGTTATTGCTTCATAAGAATGGATGCTGGTGCTAGGAGTATTGTTAATGCCATACATATGCAAATGAGCACACTAGTTACGAGTCTATACTTTGCAGCTGAATTTTGATGAATTTACCCATAATTGCACATATTGTAATGGGTTTGTACACATTACGTGTTCAACAAGGAATCAAAGCAACACTTATGTATAAGCGATACTAAGCAACAAAACCTGCAATTTACTTTTCATTTAAAGCGGCTGGCAATGCTGAAGTGATAACTAAAGTTCTGAGATATGATGGCGCCCTCTTCAAGATGTAGCAGACGACATTACCTAAATGTGCTTAGATACAGTTACATGCAACAAGCAATTTACTTTTCATTTGAAGCAACCATAGCAATGCTGAAGTGATAAGCAAAATTCGGCGATATGATGGAGCCCTCTTCAAGATGTAGATGACATTTACCTATTGTGCTTAGTTTATATACTGTACATCAGCTTTTAAGCTTATTGAGTCTTCAATGAAGTACAATGGGGTAGGGATTAGTGGTGTTAACTAGTTTTATGAGTTTGACCTTCGTGGTATAATCATCATCTTCAAAGGAATTTGTAAAGTTCCTTCTCCTGTCCAAGTATTCGCTCCATGATGTAGCCTACTTCAATACATATTGATCACATACCAAAGACCTGATTTCATCATTCAAAGATATAAAATTATTGCAACACAGTGTAATATTGTAGGCTACACACAGCCCCTCATGATTATGCCTTTTTCTTTTCTGGATGACACTATATAACACGGTCGTGTAGGTGTGTCGTTGAATCCCATCTAACTAACTAACCCTCATGATTATGTACCTTATGTGGAGCTCTTAGGATTATGTGGGGCTGCTCCTGTTTTTGTATGTCCCCCTGTAAACCACTGTCCCTCCACAGAGCTCATCTCTGCTAATTCATAGAGGTCATGTAACATTATGTAATCTATTGTGGTATAATGATCTATTTTGCCTTGGGATACCTACAAGTTGAGAGTATGGCATTATTGCTACCCTTGGGAATTGTTTGCTGTGATGCAGTCTAATGTGCAGCTTTTAAGACTTACATAAGTACATGTTCACAGTATAATCCTTGACTGCTTCAGATGTAGAGTCTTTATACTGGGGTATATTGTTTACATTTCATGTATATTTATCTCTTAGTGATTTCATTTGACTGTGAAAAGTTGTGCATACTTTGTTCAATTAAATTAAGATTAATTTCTGTAAACAACTTGAAACAGTTTTCTCCAAGGCAGCAAACAGAGAGAATCCTTTCGACAGAAGTTATTTCAACTCTGCGGCAAGTGTTTTATAAATATCACCCTTACTGTAGGTCATCAGCCTGTAGCTTCTTCAAAGTTGTACTTGCATCGTTTCAAGCCTTGGAAAATTTTAGCATTTAGTGTGATATAGTTTTAATACAAGAAGTTTGAAAAAGTAAACCAAAGATTTGAATCCTCTTTTTCATGCCTTTTTTGCACTTCTGCACACTTCTCCACATTCTGGCAAATCAAAATCCAAGACCTTAGACCAAGAATCCCACAATGTAAGTCATAAAGGCTACTGAAATAACCACATACCCCCCAAAACTGTTCTAATATTATTACACTGTACTGTATAAATACCTGATATAGAAAGAATTGATATCTGAAAATCAAATTTTATTGATCTGATCTGAAAATACAACACAATCAGCATATACTGTACCCTTGCTATACAAGTATACAATTTATATTGTATATTGCTATATGTACTGTTTGACACATGTTCAGCAAGAAAAAATCTTTGCAAGTACAGTTTGCATTTAAAGAATATGTACAGCCATTTCATCTAAGGATCATACATGTTGTTGTATGGATTCAAATTAATATTTCAAATGACAGAATGGTGAAGGCATATTGAAGTTCAAAAATTGTTTTACAAAAGAATCAATATTAGATTGGTACTGATGAAGTATATTCATATTTGATATTCAGGCAGCTTTGCTACCTTCTATTGTGAAATAGGACAGCATGAATGTCTGTTCTATTTCTAATTGGGGAAGTCCCAATTTATTGAACTAGCTGCAGCTTTACATTCTAGTGGGGGACTAAACTGTGTGTGGAGCAGAGAGACACTTAAGAAAATCATGAAAAAGTTGGAATTGTAGCTATAACAGAAAACTGACATCAATACTACAAATGTCACTTTCTGTATCACCTTGGCTGTTGCACTAGGTACACAGAGAAATGCTGCAGTCAGTATTTGAGAAAAATAAAATCAAAGTGGGAATTTTCCACTTTTGAAATATTTTAATTGGGTTAAAAAACTCTAGCTGGTGAGAACCAAAGAATACTGTATGCCCACTCATCCCAAGTCAATGTACATATACTGTACCTCTCCTGGCAACAGAGCAACGTATATTTGGCAAGGACATTTTACTTCCCCCTGAAAAAACTATATCCCCCAAGGGGAAGGGGGGGGTTCCAGATTGAAATCTTGTATGTAGTAGATGTCCAGACTCACATAACACACACATGTACAGCGAAGTAGAGTATCACATCGACATGTACACTGTAATTTGATAATTACCATGACTTACCATCATCTGATGGAGATCTCACACTCTGAGGAGACATCGAAATATCCCCAAGTTCTCTTAGACACAGCCATTCTCCATCAACAGATACACGAAAATTACATAAATATATGGTTTCTGATGCCATATTTCTTTAAGTTTAAAATCCAAGTGGATGTTCAGGCCAGCTTAAAGGTGTTATTTAATATTGACAATTCCTGGATCAAAATCCTTCAATACATCCAGTAGGGCTATGTGCTCAGTAGTATATAGTTTTCACTGCCGCTTCATATTCCTGTAACAAACGTAGTAGCATAGTTACCTTTCACCTGATCCACATTAAAGGGTAAAAGGAAGACCTGTGCAAATATATTTTTTTCTATTTCCACTGGTACTTTACTTACAGGAATAAAGTCAACACCTTCTTTGTATCGGAGCACTGAGGACTGAAATTTCTTTACTTCAACTTCATGACAAAGTTAATTATTCTTCTATCATATTAGAACTTTTCCTGAGATAACAAATGTTGTACATCACCTAACTCCACTTTACAGACCCTCTCTCAAAAGGACAACTAAATCCTCTAAGGAAGAGGTTGTAATTTCTCCTTGATACTGCCAAAGCCGGAGTCTGAGGGACAAAAGTTTAGCAGCAAAATCCACTATTCCATACACATTAAAGAAATAGATGGTGATCAGAATGACAAGGTATAGTTCCAGCATTTGTGCTGTAGGTATTCTGAGTCCAGCTTGAGGTACAGAAAGCTCTTCTATGATAGGTGATATGGTTTCTGTATTCACTAGTGCATTTATGTCATCTCTGAATAAGCAAACCACAAGAATTTACCAACCCTTACTTTGGATAATAACACATTACAAGCAATACTATTTAGAAAAGATGATAACAATCCCTCACTCTTAATCCCACATTTCCTGAATTAATATGAAGCACCAATACAGCTTTCTTCTATTCAACACATTACTGCACATCAAACCACTACTCACAAACTTAATTCAAGCACTTGGCACACACCCTAAAATGAAGATGCAAACTCCACATGACTCTGCTTCTTGCCATATTATGTTTATATCAGCTTTTGTTATCCACACAAATCTCTCAAGATCACTTTTTCAAGTCCCTGCAAAGCAATAATTTTACTGATTTCTCTCTAAAAAATTTAACGCTAATAATCATCCATGTTGGATGAACATATTGTCCGCAGCAACACTTTCAGATGCTACCTGGCAGATCTGCTGCATGCTGTAGACTGCTAAATTAAGAAGCTGTCACATGCATCTCCTGTACTGACTTAATGAGAGAGGCAGCAAGTGGCTGGCAGGATGAGCACATACACGGTATAATGTATCCTGCTGGAGAGAGAGTTCTAAGCTTTAAAGTGTATACAGTGTATATAGTGTACATGTAGAGTATGCACATGGTTACCAATTTGTTTGGTATACAGTACAGACAAGGCATTACAACAGATTTGTAGAAAAAGGTTTTCTCATTGGGGATTGGTAGTACAAAACTATAGTTGTACATGTACAGTATATATACCTTGCTGTTTCAATTCATATCCTTCTGTCCTTGCCAAAGGATGACACTAGATTGCAATGATCCATACTGTATAGCAATGTACAGCATTATAATAATAAAAAAAGAAGAAAAAAACAAACAAGAATCTACAATTAATATTATAATTAGATAGTTCGTAAGTCAGTAGTACTGTAAGGTACAGAATAACACACTACTGGCCTGTACCATTCAACACCAAGTACAGTACCGCTAATGGGATCACAAGCATAACTCTCCTTCCAGAAGGATGTACTACGCTTTGATCTTTCGGAGTTAGTCAACTTAGTCCTTAAGATTCGGGTACCTGTTACCTAACCGGGTAACGAAAACGCAGGGCCACCGATTTTCAGCGAAAACGGAAATTGCCACAGAATCACAGAATTTTAATATTTTTACGGAAAATCACGGAAAGTTCGAAAATTACTCAAATTGCTATTGAAGTTTGCAATCGAGGTGGCACAATAATAAAAAAGGTTTAAAAACACTGGAAGGCTCTGGCTGCCTTCAGTCTGATCGAAAACTGTTGAAAATTTACCACCTCCGATGTTCACTAACAAAAGATGCAGGACTAAGTATGAGTTGTGCATTAACTGTACTACTAGGCTAGGCCTAGGCAAAGTTTTCCCGTGATCCCGTTGCCCGCACGTATCCAGTGCTCATTACTGTACTGTACTACTGAGTGCGTCAGGACATCGACATACAGTTTCATGTTTTGTTCTGTTGTTAATGATTGAGCAATCATAAGGTTGTGACTTGACTGACTTCACTTTCAATTGCGGAATAATTATTGGATTACAACCTGCATATTACTTGAATATTTTGTACGGATCTTCACTGTATAAATGAACAAGGGACCGTCACTCAAACGATCGTAAGCAAAGTTGTTTTGATTTTTATTCTCACTAAATATATGTGCAGACCTTAGGCTGGTGGTTGGATTTTATAGCATCATGGTTAGGCTTTACTGTCCTAACACATAACTCAATGCAAAACGGAAAGTCACAGATTCGACAAATGGCTTGGACGGATTTTCACGGAAACTGGAATTGCTGAAACGGAAACTGACTCTTTTTTTCATGGAAAGTCGGTGGCCCTAAAAACGGGTACCCGGTTCCAAATTTTTTTTACCCGACTCAGCCGTAAAGGGGGGTTGAGGTGGGGGTATTATGAATAATACTGTACATCATAATTTTGCTGTGGACCCTAATGTGCAAGGTTTGAAAATTGTAGACTCGAAGTGCTGAATATTTTTTTTTTACATTTTTAATGTGGTATTTAAATGAAACATTTTTTGAGGGAAGCCCAGACTCCTTTAAAAGGATGCATGGTCATTGACAGCAGTAGACTGGAAATTCTGGGTGGTCAAACTCCATTATAATGCTCAACTTTGTACACAGTGCAGCTTCAAATACATGTAAAGGAAGACTACATGTTGACACACAATTGTAAGGATTTGTTTGTGGCAACATCCTTTTTTTCTTCTTCCTTTGAGATCCATACTTCTATGTACAATAAACATAATCATGTCCTTTTATAATCTGGTAATATTATGACCACAATTTCAAGAGATCGCAGACAAACTCCCTGAAAAAATTGGTGAGAATGTGCAAATTTAGCAATCAACCGCAACACAGATCAGGTTGCAACAGGACATGCAGCGGGTTGTTAAGCATTGCACCCTTGCAAGGATAGATCACGTTTGTGTCAAAATGACTGAGACCTGTGGGTCTGGGGTCCTACCCAGGAACATTTTGAAAGAGGTCAGTAAGACATGAATTCCTGGAATGTGCTAATCAAAACAAATTTTATCTAAATTTTGTGCTCTTAAGAACCATCTCCTGAAGGAAGCAGTGGCAATACCAGAAAGCCAAAAGGCTTTATTGATTCCTTGCCTTTGTAAAATTTTTTGTGTACTGTGGTTTGGAAATTGACAAGAGTCAAACAGACACAATACTACATTCACTCAACATGTGAACTACCTTTTGTCCTGAGAAATTTGTACTGAAATGTTGTTTAGAATTTTCTTGATACTGTGAGCTCCCTGGAACAAGTGAGCCTACATGTCAACTCAGCCCCTATGACAACTCGCCCACTGGCACAATTCACCCTATGCCAATTCACCCCTATGCCATCTCGCCCCATATCAACTCACCCCCATGCTAACTAGCCCCATGCATACTCGCCCCATGCCAACTGGCCTCCATATCAACTCATCCCCATGCCAACTTGCCCCAATGCCAACTTGCCTACTATGCCAACTTGCCCAATATGCCAACTTGCCTCATGCCAGCTCAACCCCATGCTAATATATCCTGTTTACAAGCTATTTACAAGGTTTTCGGATTTTGACCTTTGGTGACCTCAAATGACCTTTGACCTCCACCAAAATCAGCACCGATCTTTCTCTTAACATGACAAATCTACATACTAAATATGAAAAGTGTCAGTCATTGCCACCTTGAGATAGTGTGTTTACAAGGTTTTTGGCTTTTGACCTGGTGACCTCAAATGACTTTTGAACCCAACCATCAACAATAGGGTTCTTTCTCTTAACATGACAAATCTACATACTACATATGAAAAGTGTCGGTCATTGCTATCTTAAGATATCGTGTTTACTAGCCATTTACAAGGTTTTTGCAGTTTAACCTCCGGTGACCTCATATGGCCTTTGACTGCCACCAAAAACAATATGGTTCTTCTTCTTAACATGATAAATCTATATTCCACATATGAAAAGTGTCGGTCAATGCTATCTTGAGATATCGTATTTACAAGCTGAGCCCCACATACACACTTAACGTTTTGAACAGTAGGAGAGGGCATCCTTCGCGATGCAGGGCTGACAAGATATTAATACATATAGCCTATTGAAGCTGTGCTGTTTAACAAAAGTATTGCAGTACTGTACTATATGCTTGCATGCATGGTCCAGCTGTAGCACACTGTAAATCAAGTAGCAATTCCTTCAAGAGATTGTACACCATACAAGAAACACAAAAGTGATGGCACTCTTTCTCATTACACCCGGATCAAAGTGTGCCACATGTAGTGACCTTGATGATACAGTAGGCTTTATACCGTATTAACCAGGCCCGACAGGTTATCCCACATTACAGTTTGCCATTCAATTTCCTTGGAGTCAAAGCCCTCAAAATTGTTAATACCAACATAAACTTGCACATAAAAGCATAACCAATCATCTGAAGTGGTTCAACAAATAACTGCCTGTTTTAGCATTTTAATTCAGTCATTAGTTTTCTCCTAAGTTGACCGGACTTTTCCAGCATTGGAAATTCATCATGCCAGCCACTGAAAAGCCTTTTGTGTCGGCAGGATTCCCTAATTGGGATTCATTCCTCCAATTTGCTAGCTTAATTGGCAAATACAGTATACAGTACTGAAAAGTTTTCAACTTCAAAAATACTCAACAGAAGAGTCAAATAGGTGTTTTTATTGACAGCCATCTTACTTGGAATGATCACATTCAGTCCATCTCTAATATAATTTCTAAGAATATTGGAATTATTGCCCGTCTACATCATCATCTTCCCTGAAAGACCCTGGTTACTTTGTATAATACTCTAATTAATCTGTACTTATTGTGCTTTTCTCTGGGGTGGTTGTTATTGCTCTAAGATTTATCCCCTCTTAATTCTTCAGAAGAGAGCTATTCGTCTTATACTTAATTATCCACCCTTTCAATCGTCTCGTGACTCTTTCGCAAAGCTTAATATTATGTCTGTTTTCGATATTTACTGTTATCAAGTTGGTATTTTCATGTACTCATGGATACGGAATACCCTTCCCAATATCTTTCGATCTAATTCATTTCCGTCATGAAACTCATACTCACCTCACACGCGCTAGGAACTCCCTCTCTACTCCCGCTTTTAGGCTCACGTCTTCCCAACATACAATTCGCTTCACTGGTCCTTCCCTATGGAACTCCCTTCCCAAAAAAATTCAGTCCTGTAACTCTAAGTATTCATTCAAGAAATCTTTAAACTGTATTTAATGAACAATTCTACCACCTTAAGCCATCCGTTATTGAGAATCCTGCATTCTGATTGGTTAAACGCTGATCTGTAATTCCACAACACACGGTCAGTAATCGTAAAAGCTGATAAAAATGAAGTTTTTTTTCACAGATTTTTGGTGGTAAAATAGGAATAAGCCACATTTGTCGGACTATTATTGTCTCATAAACTGTCTTGACTCCAAATTTAGCAAAATAATGGACTCGGCTTCGCTTCGCACGTTATTTTGCCATTTGGAGTCTTGACAGTTTATTCACCAATAATAGTCCGCCAAACGTGATTTATTCTTTAAGTATAGGTGACTTCCTTCTCTGTTTGTTCATGTACAAATGTGACTTTGTTCTTTTTTCGTTTATGCATGTATTTTTTGTTTTTGTTGTAACTATTGTAAATGTATTGTGGAAAGGAGGGCTCATACCACAAGTTCCATGGAGCTTTCTCTGAGTTCCTCCTGAGTCATTTTTTCTTTATTTCTCTTTGATCTCTGAGTACATTTCTTTGCAAAAAACACCTGAAAATGACTCGAATAAATGTTCAAGAAATTGAAATTGAAAAAAATTGAATAGCCTACTTTGCCATTTCATTTATATATATATATATATATATATATATATATATATATCCAGCATTGTAATATTGAAGTACATGAAAAGTCATTACAGTTTCAAACGTAAATTGCTGTAGACCACCAGGTCAATCTAGCTGAACGAACTTGTGCAGCCATATACCTTCACAGCATGAACAATCATTCATGTAAACATACTGTACTGTACATTGTACAGCATGCTATATTTCACCAGTACTCATAGAGGCTACAGTAGTTAATTATGCTGGCTTTTGATATCACATAAAAGGACAAAAAACTTTGATAATTTTCTGAAGAAAGAAAGGCAAGCAAATTTTAAGGGTTCAGTATCTCACAGATGCTGCAGGAATAGACATGGGTAAAATTTTTACATAGGAGCTGAATTACAACTCAACAATTCCTAGCACACGCCCTTACAGTACTACAGATAACATTACAAGGCATGTACAGTATACAGCAATGTATGGCACCATACCATATGTGAAGTACATGTACAAACTGCATACAATGCTACATATACTGTACTCATGCTCTAGGAGAGCCTGTAAGATATTGCAGTGGCTGCATAGAGACAAATCCCTTTAGTATAGTCCTGCAATACTTATACTGCTTATGATACTGTATGCAGTCTTACCATTTTACCATTCTTTGTTTGTTACAACAAGTCTTGAACATGGTATACAATGAAATAATAAAAAAGTATGCATATTTGCAGAAAGTTTTACTAAATGTAGATTTCCTTTTTGCTTACAGATTGATCCTCAGAATTTTGTGAACAATGCAAACCTTTCTTCATGCATGCTACATCGGCAAACTTAAAGTGTACAGTACAAGTCTAAAAGTAAAGTGTTCAAGTCAGTAAAATTTCAAAAAATGTTCAAAAAATGTTTCTAAATGGTCCAACTCAATCTTCACTGAAAATTCCTGAGCTGCTGTACCCAAATTACCATCTTTGTTTTTCTTTGTTTTTCGTTGAAAGCCACTGCACCTTGTGCCAAAGTGTGATCCCAGTCATACTGTTATACTGTAGGGTGACTTGGTTATATAAGCCCTCTCCATACAACATGCTATGGGAACAGTAAATGTTTCAAGGTCATACAAACACCTTAATTTCAAAAGAAAACAAAGCAGGTAATGTGAGTTGAACAGGAAGGGCATCACAAATTACTCTGTAATCAACTATTTCAAATTAATTAAGTTAATAAATTTTGACATTTTATATCTCAGCAATGGAGGCAGCTATGAAAATGGGAGTTGGATAAATGAAATTCACTTTCCAACCTTGTAATTATAGACTTCAGGTTCACTTTAACAGAGCTGTTTTGAGAGTACAGTGTAAGTTCTGCATCTGAAGTGGTGGCACTCTTCCCAAATGTTATGTTTAGATTCATAGTGCCTTGACTTCACATTCACTTAATAACCATTAACAGTTCAGATAATGAAAACTCTCTAAGGATTAACAGAAGATGCACAACCCTCAAACTATAAATTACAATTCAACTCCCTATGGCTTCCCAAAACATCTTTTATATTAGAAGTCACCCCCCCCCCTTGTACAGACATTTACAAATGTCATTTGTGGTATATAGTACAGTTGTGTACAAGTAAATGTGTAATACAATACTGTAGGCTCTGCCCTTGATTTTCATATGGCCCTGAATTGACAAATTGAAACACAAAAAAATTAGATAAAAAAACTTTCCTCCTAAAACCAAAAATTTAAGAGAGTTTGGATATAATTGCAAATAAACGCATCCATTTTTATACCGTAAATCAAATTATGACTTTGGTAGGTCTACCAAGGATTCCACCAGAAACTCAGAAAAGGGGTAATTTATTACTGCTAAACCATGTTTCCAAATTGATGCTGTTCTTGGCCAAAGTTACAAGTGGGTTCAGGGGGACAAAAGCTTGCTTCAAGGCCCCTGAAAGGTGGAATCTGAAGGGTTTTAAAGGCCATTTACTGATAGGTACAGTACTGTATGAAAGTTTAAACACTGCTGCAAAAGTGTCCTCTTCTTAAGAAAGAAACCAATATATTGACAATTTATATTTTTATGGAAATAAAAGAGGGGATTTTACCCCCTTCTTCTGAAAAAGGGGACAAATCCCCTCCTTTAACCCCTTGACAGAAACCCTGACTTCTGCTGTACTTCAAGCCTGGATGGAGGCCAGTGCTGTACAGAAACAAAAATAATTAGCAGCCAATGGCTCCTAAACAGTTACCAAGGTTTTCCATTGGTTTACAGTTTCAATCTTTTGAAATATCTATGTTGATCAGTTACAATAAATAAATGGAAAGTAAACTACCCCCTGTACATACCCGTGTCCTACTGTTGGTCCTTATTTAGTGGAAGTACTTGGTGATTTGCATTAACCACAGTATCCTGTGGGTACTGTTGTTTATACAAGGGCTATTGTTTGCCACTGCCAGAGTCCTTCCATCTTGTACAGTAAAAACACTTTCTGGGTTAAAGGATGCAATTTCTGGGCCTTCGGTTGATATGAATATCAAGTCACTTGCAGTTGAAGTGTCCATACTGGAGTGTGGTAGGTGTGCTATTTTGATTAACCTGAGTTCCCATACATACTTTATCTAGGTGTGTAAAAATTGCACTTCTCACAGTGATCTGAGGCAAGTGATGGTGTGCGACCGCACTTGCATGCCTCAAAATTCAAGGCCTGGTGTATCTGAAGTGCAGAACCTCGAGTACCCTGAGTCAGTAATTCAACTAGTTTTATCATTCCCAGTTCTTCTGTCACTTCCAGTCTTCAGGAATACCTTCAATGTTGTATCTAAATGAGGCAACCAGTTTGTAATTTTAACTGGCATTGGACTATAGAACCTTGTCTGAAGTTCATCACAGACAGTTGATAGCTCATGTTTCTCTTGGAATTCTTATGACAGATGCGATAAAAAGTGCTTAAAATATCATCAACTTTTTGCACCACAGGGACAATTTTTTAGACATCCTGGAGAGCTAGTTGAAATCGAGGAGCCATACAGTGTAAATCAATAAGCGCACAGCTTTAATACCTCACTACTCTCCTGCCATAGATTTACAGAGGCTCCATCTGTGCACATACCCACTGTAAGTCAGTCACCCCAATCTGGAAGCTGAAATTTCTAAAAGTTGACTTCAAACTTGAGACAATTCCATTTGCATTTATGAGCATTATCTAATGTTAGTAACCCAAAATTAGATGATTTTTTACCCAATCTGCGAAAAAATTGTAAAGAATCGGTTTCAACGGATTTGAGTAGGTAAAGGTGTCTAGATTTACCAAAAAAAAGATGCCGCCGGTGTCGGCTGGGGAACTTCAAAATGGTGTCCAAAATTGCTGACGCATGCAATTTTTTTCGTAGGATGGGTAGGGTAAGTTATGAAGTAATTATATATAACGTTGCTTGAGTGGATTGAGAAAATGATACTTAAGTTCAGGCTGAATGTAAATCTAGACACCTTTACCTACTCAAATCCATTGAAAACAGATTCTTTACAATTTTTTTGCAGATGGATCTTAATTTTGGGTTACTACTGTATGTTATCAGTCCTATCAGACAATTACTGTACTGTAACTGGTTATATATTCATACGTGTAAATCACTTCTTTTTCCCTCACTCTGTGATCTGTCGCACCATCTTAAACATAACAGGTATAGTTCGCCATGATTTTTCACTTGGTGTTTCTCTGTTGGTCAGCAGCTATTGTGGAAATAATTTCTCTATATCTAACAAGATTGTCGTGAGTTGGTGTTATGTCAAATCTTTCTTCTGAAGTAACAAAAGAGGTTTCATTTTTGTGAAGGTCATCTCTTCCTTTGCAATACAATTGGTAGTGTTTATTTTGACAGTCATTTCATCAGGGATGTATAAAAGCAGGGAAAAAAAAAAAATACTGAAAATACGTTTTTTGGGTGAATGCTGTCCTGGGAGAGGGGTATAAGGGCAGGGGTGCCCCTCCCCAAGGCTTAAGCCAGAGAGCCGTCCAGCCGTCACTCGGACGGCCTGTCATCGCCTGGAAAAAAAATTAAAAAATGATCCTCTGAACCATATGTCACCTGTACCCGCCCGCCTTGGATGCAAAAGTTCTTCCCAAGGTGTGCATCAAAATGCCCTCCTGGTGTGTTGGGCAACAAATTGCCCACCTTGAGAAAATATGATCCCGTGTGAAAATCAGCCCTGCCAAGTCACCTGCATTTTCGGGTCGCCTCCCACTCACCCACTTAACTGTCTGAATCTCCCGCATTGTTATTTTGTTAGCATAAAATTCATCCAAAATAATGCAAGAAATCAACATTTGAAGTGCAAAAAAGAAAAACAAAAAGTCTTCGAAAAGGGACGTGAAGTGTCAAAAATTTTCACCACTAAAATATCATCCCACCTAGGGCCAAAAAGAATTTAGTGTTTTAGCAAGCATATTCTACTGCGTGATTGTGGCACAACTGGCACAAGGCATTTTAAGTAACACAAAAAATTTAGTTCCATGAGTTTTTTCGCATATTATACTTAACTCACAAGAAGGACAAAAAGTTTTGAGATAAGATTTAACTTGTCACTGCCTGGAAAATACAATGCTTAAAATATCAGAATAGGCTACATGAAGATAAGTACATTTACTTACGTAGCAAACACAGCCAGCTGTACAATCTGACAATGTAACATTGACCTAATGTTATGAACGCTGCTACAACTACAACACAAGTACATATAATCACATACAGTTACTACGTTAGGCAATAAAAATATTGTTTAAACTTTACGCCACAGAGCTATG
>WURT03642575.1:0-19840 GCA_009936505.3 Holothuria glaberrima | reverse complement strand
ACAACTCGCCCCCATGATACAGACTTGCCCCCATGATGCCAACTCACCCCCATGATGCCAACTCGCCCCCATGAAGCCAACTCGCCCCCATGATGCCAACTCGCTCCCATGAAGCCAACTCGTCCCCATGATGCCAACTCGTCCCCATGAAGCCAACTCGTCCCCATGATGCCAACTCGCCCCCAAGCCAACTCGCCCTATACCAACTTGCCCCCATGCCAACTCGCCCCCATGCCAAGATACACTCTTTACATTTACATGGTTTTCGGACTTTTGACTTTTGGTGAACTCAAATGACCTTTGTTTACAATGTTTTCCCCCTATGCCCCTATGCCAACTCGCCCCTATGACAAATCAGCATCATGCCAACTCGCCCTCATGCCACTCGCCCCGTGCCAACTCGCCCCTATGCCAACTCGCCCTATACCACCTTGCCCCCATGCCAAGATATACTGTTTACATTTACAAGGTTTTCGGACTTTGACCTCTGGTGACCTCAATGACCTTTGACCTCCATCAAAATCAATACCGTTCTTTCTCTTAACATGACACATATACATACTCGAGATATCATGTTTTTTTTTGGCTTTTCACCTCTGGTGACCTCAAATGACCCTTTGACCTCACCGAAAACAATAGTTCTCCTGCTCAACATGACAAATCAATATACCAAATATGAAAAGTATCAGTCATTCCTATCTTGAGATATCTTGTTTACAAGCCATTTACAAGGTTTTCTGCTTTTGACCTCTGGTGACCTCAAATGACCTTTGACCTCCACCAAAAACAAAAGGTTTCTTCCTCTCAACATGACAAATCTACACCCCAAATATGAAAAGTGTTGGTCGTTCCTATCTCAAGATATCGCGATTACAAGGTTTTTGGACTTTGACCTCTCGTGACCTCGAATGATCTTTGACCTCTGTCAAAAACAAAAGGGTTCTTCCTCTCAACATGAAAAATCTACATATCAACTATGAAAAGTGTCAGTCATTCCTATCTTGAGATATTGCGATTACAAGCTAAGTGTCACAAACACACACACACACGCACCTACACACGCACACACACACACACACACATCACCATCGCATAGATTCCTTCTGCCTTCGGCAAGGAATCAATAAAAGGTCTAAATTAAATTTGTATTTAAAATATTGATATTTTCTTGAGAAACTCACATAGGAGTTTAATGCAACTTAAAATGCTTAGATGGAATACCTCTCTAACATATCAAAACAAAATTAATCTTACAATCTTTAAATCTACCCCTCCAAATAACAAGGGTGAGAATTATCAGTGATTCCATCTTAAAGTATCATATCTGTGTTTACAAGCTTGTTAAAACACACAAGCTGTTACTTGTAAAACCATTCACAAACAAAACTAGAGCCTCTTTTCTACCATGAGGCTTGCTTCTGAATCTATCTGGTACAAAACAAGCAAAGAAAAAAGAATATATCTTGGAGAAAACTTTAGGCAAATTTAGTGCCACACTCCCATGAGAATTTAATCTATCTTAATAACATCCAGTGATAAGTATTGCATGAAACAGCCATTCTACTACTGTACAATTACAAACTAAAATATGTACACACCACAACTAATAGTGGCACCAAGTGTAATAAGGAATAGTGAACAAGATATAATGGAATTCTCTAGTATTACAGTACATATTACATATTTAAATTGATAACAATAAATTCCCAGAAAATACTCCTTTGAAAAAAGATTAAAAACTTTCTAAAATGAGTTATCAGTTAAGTGTTTTTAGTACTTATAATTATGTCTGATGATACACTAAAGACCAACAGTAATGTAGAATCCATCAAAAATGCCAGTTGGTTTAATTGCAAGATAGTTAAAGTAAGAATACCGTAAATAAGGTAGTAACTTAATAACTTATTTGATGCAAAAGTAGTAACATTCCTAACAGTGAAATGTTTAACTGGAAGCGACCCAACATAAAGTTGTAAAACCTTAGTCATTGTTAGCTTCTCCAATTAACATAATTTTCTAAAACTGCCCAATGCCTGAATTATTACGATGGACATTCTAATGGTGTCCATGGGAGTTTTCTGGTCATTTGATTTTCAATTTACTTGAGAACTAGTTTTTACCACAGAAAATACTGCATTGTGGGAAATTTTCACACTTTTTGCGACCAAGTAACTAATCACAAATTTAAAACAAGCAAAAACACTTCCTTTACTCTGTACAAGACTATGTTAGTTGATCCTTACAGGTGCAACAGCAAATTCTTCACTCCCAAAATATGTGTACAAGGTACAGAATATCCTGCTATACATTATATTTACTGGTTTTAAAATTGTGACAAGTTCTTCTGTTCTTTTGACTATTAATCTCTGTCAAACATCAAATAGTTATATGTGGGGAGAGATAAGTCTCATACTCAGCAAACACTCTTAAAAATTGTTTATACAAGCTACCTATTCACAACATGAGAGCAAACCAGAAGAAACGTACAATATTTTACAACACATTTGCCCTTCAAGTACACTTAATCCATAGGACAGTCTGGAAAAGTCACTGTAGTTGCTTTGTAATATCAGTGGGTGGTTTAAATATGGAGAAATTGTAATTCAAACATTTAAGGAAAATCATTTTACAACACTTTGCTATAAAATGTTATATAAGCCAGAAAGGGCTTCCAAATTGTAACTTTACATTGTAGGACTTCCAAATCAAATTAATAAAGGTTGGCTGTGTTCAAATTTAGAAAGTAAGCTTTGATTGGACAACCATTGGTCATTTCTTGTATGAAAAGTATGACTATGATGACCTTTGGTTGGTCTACAAACCTTTTCACTGCTACGTCTTTTTGCATCAACACCTGAAAGGTCTGTGGACAAGCAACCAAAACAGATCCTGTACCTATTTCTATATGAGTCAAAATTAAACATTCCACTTTTTAGCTCTCTATAGCAGGGTCAGAGTGTTGCAGTTCTCCATCCTAAATCTGCAAGCACGATTTCTCAAGAAGACATAATGCATTCCATTGTTTACTGTATGAAGAGCAAGTTATTGTCATGGCACACATGAAAATTTTGCTGTCAGGCTGTGTGCAACTTGTAGTACAAAAGGAAAGCATAACTTACCTCGTGGAGTGTTTTCTCATATAGCAACCCAGGAGGCGCTGCCACGCTAGGGACAGACTTGCTTTAGCTGTTATTAGCAGAGGTCACTGAGAGAGGTTGGACTTTTCATCACTGTCTCATAGATTTTATAGAGTAAGCGAGCAATGTGGCATCATGCAGCCTGTTAATTTCATCTAATTGAAGGGGTTATTTCAGTACCTGCAGCCAGACCCGATTTGCCAGCTGGTGAGAATAACAAGAGGCTCGTTTGCTGTCTTCTGCCTACTTTTGGGCACCAGAGGCCAATGAAATTGGTGAGAGTAAAGCTAACATTTGTAAAGAGTATTTGTTGTTTGAGATGGTATAGAATTAGTAAATGTATGTTTATGGTTGGGAAGAGAGAGTGTTGGAGGGAGTTAAGATTTAAGAACAGAAAGTCCTGTCAAAGTTACGGTTAGGGGTTACATATTTCCATGTATACTAACTTTCCCCAGTCAGTCAGATAGTGGTTAGCAATATTACAACAGAAAGATATTGTATTCTAGGGGTTACCAAATGTCATATTTTGGGCAAGGGAAGTGTGGAGTGCATGCTGGAAAAATGCCCTTTTAGCTACTTTTAAGATTTCTTTCCCGTCATAGCAGTTGTACGGCGGGTATCTTAGATTAAGCCAAGTTCAATAGAGTATTGTGTGTGTGTATTCACCCATGAAGCCACTCAGGAAATGTCCAGTGGCCAGCACAATGGTAGCACTCTTCCATGAAGCTGAACACAATAACCACTGTGGCTTTTTTCTGCTTGGTTGATTCAACTTTTTTCAGTTGAGCTAAGGGCACCTTCCTCTCATGTGTGTTACAATGTAAACAAGTGATATTAGCTGCTTGGTTTTCTTCCTAGGGCTCTTGGTCTGATTCTGGATTCTGAGTTCTGGTTAATAATTTCATTTCTGAGTGAGGACACTTGCTTAGTTTTGGTCCTGCCACTACATGGAGACATTTGTTGAACCAACTTTATAGCAACTCTGCCACTTATCCACTTGTGTCAGAAAGCTATTGGACATATCCTACTCAGTGGTTATCGTAAGTTATAGAAAGACAATGTTTTGAATTTGTATTTGGGTCTGTCATTTTAATTCCACCACATGGAGTAGAACTGCCATACTGTTTCCTATCTCAAATTGCTTATTACACAAATCTTAACACTAGGCCATTTAGCCTCTTCATTATCTTGTATTTGTGATATGGCTACCGTACCAGATTGAAGCCATACTACTCTGTTCTCTCTCCAAGAGCCAACCCTAGTGTATAATTGGACATAAAGTATAGACTTGCTTGTTACTGGAGCACTATGAAGAAGGCTCATTATCCAAGAATGTGTAGGGAAGTTTAACAGCTAAAAATAACCAGAAAGACCAAAGGCTTAGCGATTCCTTGCCGAAAGGGGTGATGATTTGTCACACAGAGGTTTATCCCATAACTTTACACTTTTTGACTAAATTATTTTTTACAATGCATTCACAATTTGATCCCTGCTGACCTCACATGAGCTTTGAACTCCACCAAAACTTAAATAACAAAAAAGTTGAAAAAAACATGTCTAAGAAGGTATTTACCTGCACTTCCTCCCTTATAATGTCATGTTTACAAAGTTTTGGTTTTTGACTTCTGCTGACCTCAAATGACTTGGGACCTCCACCAAAACAAAAGGGTTCCTCTCAATCTGATAAATCTATGTACAAAGTATTAATGGCTTTTGTCCTTCCCATCTTCATATGTCATGTTGATACAGTTTTAGTCTTTGACCTATGGTGACCTCAAATGACCTATGACCTTCACCAAACACAGTAAGGATCTTCCTCTCAACATGACAAATCTATATACCATATAAAAACTGTCCATCATTGCTATCTTGAAATATATCTACAAGCCCTTTACAAAGTTTCTGCAGTTTAACCTCCGGTGTCAGATGACCTTTGACCTATACCAAAAACAATAGCATTCTTTCTCCCAACATGACAAATCTATAAGCCAAATATGATAAGTGTCTTTCATTGCTATCTTGAGATATCGTGATTACAAGCCATTTACAAGTTTTTGCAGTTTCACCTCTGGTGACCTCGAATGACCTTTGACCTCCACCAAAAACAATAGGGTTCTTCTCAACATGACAAATCTAAATACCAAATATGAAGTGTCGGTCATTCCCGTCTAGTGATATAGTGTTTACAAGTTTTTCGGCTTTTGACCTCTGGTGACTTTGAATGACCTTCAAACTCCACCAAAAACAATAGGCTTCTTCCTCTCAACATGACAAATCTTAATACCACATATAAAGTGTTGTTCATTCCTATCTTGAGATATCGAGATTACAAGGTTTTCGGTCTTTGACCTCTGGTGACCTCAGATGACCTTTGATCTCCACCAAAAACAATAGGGTTCTTCCTTTTAACATGACAAATCTAAATATACCAAATATGAAAAGTGTCAGTTATTCCTATCTTGTGATATTGCCATTACAAGTGTCACAAACACACATACACACATGTACAGTACACACGCATACATACACATGACATCACCATCGCACAGATTCCTTGCCTGCCTTTGGGTTAGGGTTAGGGTTAGTGGTAGGGTTCCTTTGGCAAGGAATCAAAAAGGGCTGGAAATTAACTTAATGTGATTTGAAAACTCATGTACGGTAGACTGTATGTTATTGTTACACAGAATGCTATCAGGCAAAGTTAATGAAAGTCTTAAAAGTTGTATGGAACAAGCAACAGTAATTTTAGGAAAAATCTAGTTGGATGGAAACTTTCCTGAGAGAAGAAATGGGACTAAGGGTTAGTTTAATAAATTTCCATGTTTTCAAGGGACGAGAACTGTTCCTTCTTATTTTTCGCTCCGCGAATTAAACAAAGAATCTGGAGTGTCCTCAAAAAAGAGTGACAATGGGAGTCATGGTTGCATTATATCAAGTATCCCCAATGTTTCCCTTTTGATGAGATCACAGGTATGTAATATTAGTTAATGTTTTCAAAGTGAACAAATTATATTAAAGGCTTGCTAATGAGTGCACTGACAATACAACAACCACCCGTTTTGCTCATATACAAGGCAAGACAACTTACAGTTCTATTTATCAATAACACTTTTTCAGGTAAAAGCGGCATTTTTCTGTTTCAAAAGCTGGAAATTAATAATAAGTACACTTTCAACTCTTGTCAAGGTGTCAGGAATTCCCTTCGTTTCCTGACTGAACTTTCTCCATACTTCTGGCAGAGTTCATCATACTTTTCACCTTTCATGAGGAGTATGTCATCATAATGGCTCCACAGCCTGACATCTTCAATAAAAGAAGAGAGACAATATTAGGGTAAAATAACTGACTCATCCTGCACCTTAAATGTGAATGTCTGGGCGAATGCTTAATTTTGCCCATTTTGCAATATTTAACCAATTATCCTCCCAGTTACAAGCAGCAGAGGGAACTCATAATCAGCATGATATGAGGTACAACTGTGAGTCACCCTGTTTCCCAAGTTCTGAGAAGACAAAGTGTGTAAGAAAAGGCTCAGAATGAAGCACAGTTATAAGATGGTTTTCTTGGTTGACATATTTGGCAAGGGAGAGACTGAAATATAACTTCTAATGGACTGATCACTTGTGGATTACATATTTAAACTGATTTATCAACAAATGATGATTTACCAATGAATGGTGAATTTACCAATGAATGGTGAATTTACCAATGAATGGTGATGTACCAATAAATGGTGAATTATAGGTTATAGTTAGGAACTACTTTTTTGTGGCAATTAACTGATTAGTCTGAAGAGGTTCATGTTTATTATTTGAGTCCTTTGTCCTATGAAGGGGATATTTATCAAAGTACAAACAGGCATTTTCCCACTTCAATTGACTCAGTTTTAACTGCAAAAAATTCAAATTTGCTCTGAAACACCAATTCCATTGAATGTCCAACATTATCTTACAATTCAAAAGTCCTAGGTTTATTCTGTACATGTAGATATTAATGCCAGATATTAATTGATATAGAAACATCCTGTCACTGTGCCTCATCATTTCTGATAAGTTCAAGATATATCTCAACTGACTGCTATTCTGTTTCAAATGAAACATTTGTAGGTACAAAATATTTACCTAACAGTATATTGACTATGTAATACTATATCCCAGCAGACATTTTCTAGGATGTTTCCTTAATACAATCTGCATTACTACAGGTGTACTTGAAAAGATGAATATATGAGCAGAATGAGAGGCCATTGAGACTGCATAACAGGAACTTTGAATGCATTATGATGACAACATCTACCTCTCACCAGTGTGTAGGGTCCTTTTATCAAGAAGATACTCAGTATGATCCAGATCCCCACTATTTATGTGAAGTGACACTGCAATGGCTTTTCTTGACATGTCATACTTGTTGCTCCAGGCCTAAAGAAAACATCACAAAGGACAGTTATGACACAGAGCATGTACTGTCATGACCTCACTTTTGAGAGATGTTCTGCTACAACTATTTTTAGCAATTTATTATCAAATGTGCAAGTTTTCAATTGAACAGTTGCACCAAAATGCAAAATTGCATGCATGAATTCATTTGTCTTGACTCAGGAACGTAGATCAGGTTTGAGGATTGAGGGGGCAAAAAATTTCCGACAGCCGGAAACCAAGCACACACGTACACACATGCAAGCAAACACACATATGCACACACATACACCAAATACACAGTTACATGATGAATCATACCATTAGCTTTCATCCAAATTTTATTATTTTCCTTTTCAGTTTTTTTTTTCAAATTTACAATCTGTGAAGTAATCAAGTACACTAAAAGTAGAATGAAAGAAAAACAGCATTTCATACTGAACAAGATTTTGTTTTTCTGAACTTGTCTGAACTTGTGTGTTTCTCACCTTGTAGGTCTTATACTTGGCAGTGAGTGATCCTTCCCCAAACGCAAGGCCAGAGATCACAACCACCATTCAACAATACTGTCACACAGTACATTTGATCTGTGATAAGGGATATACGAACAAATCATGTCCCTTAAAGTAATAATATTTTAGAGGCGTAAGTGGACATGGATAGATGCTAAGAAAAGCATTATTTTGCAGGTCTGGAATCTTTCTTTTCGCCTATCGCTCAATGAATGAAATCTATAACAAGGGGCAGTGTTCTCCACTGGCAGTTTTATCCGGGCACACTGCCCAGACAAAATATGAAGAGCGTGCGTCAGCACCCGGTCTAAATGTTGCCGCCCGCACAAAAAACTTGGCCGGACAAAATTTTGATCTGTGGAGAACACTGAAGTGGGTGAGAACAGTTTGAGAATTTGCAGGACCAAACATGAAAGACAGCAACTGGAAGAGAAGTGCATTCCTCTGATTTGAGTAGGAAAAATAATATTTCTTATAATTCCTGGATTTCCCAATATTTCTTGAAATTATTCTTTCCCGAAAGTTTCCAGAACAGTGCCAAAATTTTCTGAATTTTGGGTAATTTTTGGAAGAGTGGAAACACTGCCAGGAACGTGTTTGACGAAAGCCAATCTGAAATAAATATAACTGAATTTGGGAGTACCTAATTTCAATAGAAAATGTATAAATACTTATTTAAAGTGCTGAAAAAATAGCATATGGGATATGGGAATATGCATTATGTTGAAGGGGTTAGATGGGAGATGCACACTAATTTTTGACTATAGGCTCAAATTACTGTTTTTTCAAAGCCCTAAAGTCATCTGTATACCACAACATTATATTTTTTTACTCTGTGTAAATTATTGGAGGGAGGAGGGGGGGGCAAAACAATATGTATGACCCTCTGATATTTTCTTTGGAGGGGCAATTCCCCCCCCCCCGATCAACATCCCTGTCTCGACTTCAGCTTTCACAAGAATCATTACACAAGTTTTACAATGTAATGAGAAAATGTGATGCATTCACACACCAAGTGATGCATTCACACACCAAGTATGAGAAATAGCTTTGATTTTTACCCTGAAATATCATGCTTACATATTTTTCAAAGTTTGACCTATGATAACCTTCAACCCAAAACAACAGGATTCTTGTATTCAATGTGGCAAATACATACTGTTCACCCACCTGTTAAAGTTTTCCATGCTTCAAAGCATGACATAAATCATAAAATGAGTTTTTCAGATTTTGACTTAAAGTGATCTCTGATGACCTTTGACCCCTACCAAAAACAGCAAGGTACTTCTGCCCAATGTAATGCATCTGCCTGCTACATATGAAATGTACACATGGTTCCCATCTTGAGATAGTGTGTTTAAAGCTTTTAAGAGTTTAACCTCTGACTACCTCAGATGGCCTCTGACCCAAAAGAGAAACATTATGTACAGTGCTTCCTCTTCATATAATGCATCTACATGCTCCATATCATGAGAAATTGTGTAAACAATGTTTTTACAGTTTGACCTCTAGTGGACCTTAAATGACTTCCGACCCAATACCAAAAATGACAGCTACTTGTGTTCATCCATGATTCCTACCATGGAAAGTGTGTCTGTATCTGATGTAAAAAGGATTAAAATGAAAAAAAAGGATTAAAATGAAAAAAAGGATAGAAAAGACATAATTCCCATCACAATACATCAAATACTGGCCATTTTACAAGACATTTACAGTTTTCGCACCTTCATTATTAATAAACATGAGACACATATGCAAATTTGTAAGGCAGCAAGAGGGACAAATGTCTTATATTATCCTTTGTGTGTTTAACTTTCATTCCAAGGACAGTTGTAATGTTAGAATATGTTTATTTTGGTAGTATATAATGACTACTTTGAAAATGTCCACATTAAACATCAGACTAAAGACTAGTTGGTAAGTAAGTAAAAGATAATGTACTGTACAAAGGATTCATTTGACAAAAGAAATACAGACAATGTGCAAAACTCTACATCACAAGTTTGCACAGCTAATGAGAAATTTGTTAAATAGTCAAACTCTGAAGAGGTACTGTACATCTCATTAATGGTAAAGATATTCCAATATTTCCAACAGATTTTCTTATCAAGGGATCCTAATCTATCACTATTGAGAAAGCTGTTCTGCATACTCTCCATAATACTTTTAACAATACAGTAGGGTTCTTCCTCTCCACATGCAATTGCATCTACATGCTAAGTATGCAAAGAATACATGGTTCCTATCTGGGGATTTAGTGTTAGCAAGGTTTTTGCAGCTTAACCTCTGATGACAGCAGGTAACCTTGACCTTCATTGAAACACAATATGGCCCTTCCTTCTCTCTACATTATGCATAAAGCTGCCATGTGTGAAAAATACTCATGGTTCCTCCTATTTTGTGTAAGCAAGTTTCTCAGAATTTGACCTCTGGAAAAGTTTGTCAGAGTGTGACCTCTGGAAACTTCAGATGACCTTTGACGTCCACCAAAAAAAAAAAAGTGCATCCACTTAATATGGGCAGTCTACATACTATGAATGAGAGTTGTCTTTGTTTATATATTGAGTTATCATGTTAACAAGCTAAGTCTAAAGTGTCACAAACTTACACTTTAACCCACACATACACACCCTCACACATACACATGCCATCATGAATACGTAAGTTTCTCATTCATTAAAACCAAAAATAAACCACAGATGAAAAGGGCAACTCAACAGTGATTTGATCCGAAAGACTTTTTGGTACAACCACACAAAAACAGTTCTCTACTATCTTTTGATAGTTATCCCCTTTTCAATTAAGGAAAGACGTTTCCATGGGCCCTTCTTTAGTAATGTTAGGCTCACACTGGCAACTGCTGACGGAAAAAACTTTTTAATGGCGACGTAAACTGGGTGTTTTGCAAAAACAGAAACGTCGGTGTAAAGTCATCGGATTGTTGTCGGATTTTTTATGCTCATTTGCATACACGGCAGAGAGCAACTTTGCACAACTGATTTTTACATCTTTTCCATGCTTTTTTGACGCAAAAATGAAAAACTCAGCCAGCTAATCACTTTCATCTATGGATTGCTGCCTACTCGGGCAGTCTTCAACACTTGTTGACAGATTTGGAATAGACAACAACACGGTGCAACGTTCATTCACTTTCATCTACGTCTTTCAATGGGCGGAAAGCAACCGTGCGGCACGGATCACAACCGAGCTCAATGTTCCACAATGATCAGCGATCAGCGACGCTTTCCTATGCCTCGCTACAGAGTGGTCTATGTGACTGGGCGCTTAGTGGTGCCCAGTGGCAGGAAACAGCCTACATCAAGGAGCCTGGCAGATTCCCAGCGTTTTCACTTTCGGTTAAGATTTCCATTTGGCTTCACCTAACATTTTTTGGCTCTTTTAAATTTGAAATATTTTGACCACAAAATTACTTCAAAATTCTCTTCTAAATTTAAACTTTAAACTTGTCAATTCTGTTCTGCCATCCACGTGAGTGCCTATTGGACATAGGCTACATCTATAGATCCAAAAGAGAAGGCACTAAATGCATCCCAAGAAGCCTTTGAAAAAGTACCTAAAACCCTGTATGGGATAAAACCACCTGTATCCCCTACTTCCCTTTGCGCTCTCATACAACTTCCTTGACAGGAACTGTTTTGAGTTTAATGGCCAACTTTTCCTACAAAGACTTGAAAATAAAATCATACCAACAGATTCCAAATACTAAAATGGCTTCGTTACAGGGATGACCTTTTGCTGTTATATAAGAGAATGACAACTAAGCTTTCTAGTTTGGTGGCTAAAATTAATAAAATTCATTCTTCTCTGAAATTCACCGTGGAAGTCTCTGACAACAGGGTTACGTACCTACAATCCTCGACAAAAATGATGGGACAAACAAGCAAGACAAGCAACGGGAGAATCACCTTTCCCCGACCTGCATTCCCATTCCCCTGTTCAATGTTGCGGCAGCCCAATGTGTTGTGAGACTTCAGCATTGATGCGGTGAGCGGGGTTTGTCCCATGTACTTTTGTCGAGGATTGTCTGAAGCCTGTACAAAGGTATAGGAATATCCAAATTTACTTTTTGTGCTTAAAAATGAATAGGTGGCAGTTTTATTTTTCAAGTGATGATAAGGAATTAAGAGTTGAATTTGTCTGGCCAGTATCCTGGCTTGTCAGTATGTCACATTTATATTAAATTTTCATGAAAAGGAACCAAAACCTTTTAAGAATGGGCTTTTACGTGAATGTTTCCTGGTCAGAGAAAGGGGGAAAGGAATGTACTTTCTCAGCAGATTCATTTGAAGTAGGGGTGGTAGTTTTCTGGTTTGCCAGTGTTTATATTTTTATTAAATTGTTTTTAAATTGTAATGGAATGAAGCTAAAGAGATTTTATTTATCTCATTTTTCTTGGGGGGGGGGGGGTTGTACCACATTACACAATATACCAAACGGTTTACCACAGAGTTTTCTATTTTTCACAAAAATAAACATTGAATGGTCATTAAAACTACAATCTGGTTAAAGTTTACGTACTGTAAAATCATTTCGTCTATTTAACATTACGATATACTTAAGGATTACACTGAATTGAAACGGTTAACCATTTTTCTTCAATAAAAGACTTTGTATACAGAGAAATATTTTACCAAGCCCACCATACCCACAAAAAATATCCCTTTTTGGCCCATGTGGACATATTAACAGAGAAAATTGCTTCTTTATAATGCGGATAAAATGCTGTTTTCCGTAGACATACTCTGTTCAAGACAGGCAGCTTCTTCATGATTTATCATGCTTTTAGCCTAATCGTGAAATACTCCCTATACCTTTGTACAGGCCTCAGACAATCCTCGACAAAAATGATGGGACAAACGAGCAAGACAAGCAACGGTAGGATTACCTTTCCCCGACCTGCATTCGCATTCCCCTGTTCAATGTTGCGGCAGCCCAATGTGTTCTGAGACTTCAACATTGATATGAGAGCGGGGTTTGTCCCATGTACTTTTGTCGAGGATTGCAGATCTAAAAATCCACAAATGTACTAAATTTCAATCCAGTGGCGTTCTTGACACAAAAGTCTATACTAAGCCCACTGAAACCTTTCAATACCTTGATCAAAATTCTGCACACCCACTAGCCACTTTTAAAACCATCTTAAAGAGTGAGGTATGAACATACTTTAGCATTTACGGTAACTGGGGAGGGGGCCTTCTTCAGTTGTGCAACATCAGAAGGTGTGTATGGCAAGCCAAATTCCCAATAATTCGAGAAACTTGGTTTATCAGTGCTGTGGCAGAGTGGATAAAGGCGGTGTCATTTGAAGAGATGAAGCTGTGCAACCGGGAGGTTTGGGGTTCGATCACTGGCCGGGTCAAAGTAAGATGGGTTTTTCATCCAAGAGCAATCTACGATTTTCCCACCTGAACTGGCCTCTCAAATTCTAAAGAGACAAAATTTGATTTTTATTGTTGAGTTGGTTAGCCACCTGACGTGAAGTTGTAAACCATAAGCCACATAGGCTTCTCCCACATTTGTGGTTTCTTAGCATTGTAAAACAACTGTCCTTCAAGGCCATCAATGATGGTCATTGACTGGAGTCAAAGATCATCTAGGGGTCACTTGGGATCTTTTCCTCATTAAGTAAAAAGTACTCTTTGTTCCAACAGTGAAAGCTGGAGGTGTTGCATAGTTATGTACCTTTGGTAGCAATTTGCATCACATGAGGGTGGTCAGAATGTTTTGGTCAATGGTCATGTAGAGGTCATTCTGGCACAGTACTACTGTTCATTCCAGTATTTACAGAGAGCATATCTTCTGTTTTCCAACTCCAAGGACTCATTCATGTTGAAGGTCTGTTTTTTGGGAGGCAAAAAAATGAGGCCCTTCAAATTTTCTTGGGACTTTTCAAAAAAAAAGAGGGTCCTTGGCCTTTTTGATTTAAAACTCTTATGAAACATTAATTGATATAATACTACCAGGCTTTCACCCGTTAATGCAAAGCAATTTGGTGATCATGATGCATGGAATGCCTGTGGCAGTAAAAAGAAGTTAACAAATGGCAGGAAGATGCGAATGGGGACCCTCCACAAAAGTGCTATACAATCTGAGGTCAATTGCTACACAATTCTGAAAATGCGTAGCAGTATTGCTACACAAGATGAAATTATTATTTTCATCCCTGCAAGGTATTTACCATTTGACCTCTGGTGACCCCAAACGATCTTCGACCCCCACCAAAAACAGTAGGGATCATCTACTCAATAAGGGCAATCTACATGCCAAGTATATCCCTCAGAGTTACCCTTCTTGAGATATCGTGTTTACAAGCAGGCATCACACACACATACATACACACACACACACGACATCACCATCCCATAGATTCCTTGCCTGCCTTCGGCAAGGAATCAAAAATGCATTGAAATGTTCAAACTCCCATCTTCACAAGACATACCTGAGCTGAGATATAAAATGTTGAAGCTTATTCACTCAATTTAAAATGGTTGATTGCACAATAAATTATCATGTCATTCTTGAACTACTCAAATTACTGCCTTTGTTTTTTCAGAAGCCACTGCATCTTGTCCCAAAATATGATCACTGTCTAACTGTTAAAGGGCTTGGCTATATGTGCCCTCTTCGTACAACATGCTTTGCAAGGGAACAGTCAATGTTTCAAGGTTATATAACCAGAAAGCCAAAAGGCTTTGTGACTCCCTACCTATGGATATACTGTAACTAACATGAATCACCCACACGATAAGCATGTGATCCCTAACAGCAAGGGTCAAAATAAGCAGTCGAATACCAGGAGCTACTTTCTGCCAAAATAAACTCCTGGTTCAGGAGCTTTGAGGCTGGAGCGACCGAGGAAATACTACATATTTAAACGATTTTGATTTTGATTTGGAATACATCCAGGCGGTAATTTCTATTAGAAAACAGGGTGCAGGCATGTTTCTCTCAAAATACTGCTCGGGCATTGCTCCGGGCGTTATTTTCTTTAAAAAAATATGCCTGGGAATTTCATGGGGCATTATTTTCGTGAGAAAATAGTGCCCGGGTACCATTTTAACCAGGTCTCTGGGCACTTTTTTCTAATCTACAGGCATAAATAAAGCCTGGATGCCCGCTTATTTTGAGCCCTGCCTAACAGTTATCCTAATTGAGATATCATGTTGGTTTTGACCTTTTGAAAGTCTTGTGACCAAAAATGACCTTTTACCTCCAATTAAACAAAAGGGATTACCTACCCTATATGGCCCTTTTAACCTTTGGTGACCCCAAATGACCTTTCAACTCTACCAAAATCTACAGGGATCATCTACTCAATAAGAGCAATCCACATACTAAGTATGAGATACCTCACAGTTACTGTTCTCGAGATACAGTGCTTACAATGTTTTGATATTTTGACCTCTGGTGACCCCATATGACCTTTGACCTCCACCAAAACAATAGAGGTAATCCACTCAGTATGGGAAATCTATGTGCTAAGTATGACATCCTCAGTTACCCTTCCTGAAATAAGTATTAACAATGTTTTGATCTTTTGACCTCTGGTGACCCCATATGACCTTTGACCTCCACCAAAAACAATAGGGATCATCTTCTCAAAATGGCCAACCCACACACAACGTATGAGATCCCTTGGAGTTATCCTTCTTGAGATGTAGTGTTTACAAGGTTTTGACCTTTTGACCTCTCCTTACCCCAAATGAGCTTTGACCTCCACCAAAAACAACAGGGATCATCTACTCAATATGGCCAACCTTCACACCAAGTATGAGATCCCTCAGAGTTACCCTTCTTGAGATATTGTGTTTACAAGCAATTTCCAAGGTATTTACTACTTGACCTCTAGTGACCCCACATGACCTTTGACCTCCACCAAAAACAAAAGGGATCATCTACTCAATATAGTCAACGTACATACCAAGTATGAGATCTCTCGGAGTTACCCTTCTTGAGATCGAGTTTACAATGTTTTGACCTTTTGACCTCTCCTGGCCCCAAATGACCTTTGACCTCCACCAAAAACAATAGGGATCATCTACTCAATATGGCCAACCCACGTACCAAGTATGAGATCCCTCCAAGTTACCCTTCTTGAGATAGAGCGTTTACAAGCAAAGTGTCACATACATACACACATACACACACATGACATAACCATCACATAGATTCCTTGCCTGCCTTTGGCAAGGAATCAAACATCTTTATTTCACAAAGTAACACAAGCAGGTAATACGAGTTGTACGAGACGCACATCAGAAATTATTGCACAATCGAATATCTCAAATTAAGTGAATAAATTTCAACATTTTATATCTCAACAATGGAGTTAGTCATGAAAATGGGAGTTAGTTGAATGATATTAATTTTCCAACCCCTAAAATATATACTCTTGTAATTCTAGACTTTAGGTCTAGTTTGAGGTTACTACTATTTCCAAAGGGTATGTAAAGTTTACAAACTTCCAGTGTCCAGAATGCACAAATAAGCCAGGATTTTCAGAAGTAGATAATTTGATGCAACTATTAAACATAAAACAATATTCATCAAGGCAAAGCCATGACATTACACCTTCTTGTTCCAAGAGCATAAATTCAGTTGCTCTTCTTTGAGTACGGAACAAGGGAACAGAATTCAAGTGTTACAAGAATGAATACTCATAAACATATCAAACATAAATTTGAGCCTGGATCATTCTTGTTTATATTCTTTTTTGGATAGACTTCACATACCCACCATGGTGCTTTACCATGTATACTTAGCAAATTGACCAAAAACACTTGTACAGTAAGTTCTTGCTTTTTCTAACATAGATCAAATTTTGGGGAAAAATCTTTGGCTATGCCCAAATAAGATATACTGGTCATTTCAGGACAGTTGACAAGCATTTTAGAGGCTCTATGGGTTAAGAAGACCACTTTCCTGTCAAGACTTTATACTTTTGTTAGCAGATTTCTGCAGCTTGACTACATTGAATATGGTCATTCAACTAGGATATGCTGTTACAGTTTTGGAGTATAACAAGAGCACAGCTAAAGCTGTACAAAGGTAAACAAGTCTGCTATTCTAAGAGAATCAATGATATCAGCTGCATCACCAATTATTGCAGTATCAACAAACAGGAATTTTAGACAAATTTCAAACTAAAATTTACAAAGTCTTTTACCTTGACCAAAGCAATAATTTGACTCTCTATTTCATCTGAAGGCTTTTCCTGCTCAAACTCTGTCTTAAGATCCTTTATATCTGATGGATGTAATTAGAAAAATCATATTCTGAAAGAATTATTTTGATTTACCAGTTATTCCAAATATCAAATATTGCATAATGTTGACAACAGAAACTATAAATCAGGCTAGGACCCCCTGATTCATTCTCTGACAAAAGAAGGTTTGGAATAAAAAGTATTCAGAAATTACTAAAAGAAAATTATACAAACTTTCCACTTCATTTGTTGAGCATTGGTCTATTGACTTCAACCATAATAAACCCTACTGCACTAATCACAACATACTGTGTTGTAAATAATCCTAAAATGTGATCATCTTAGATCACTTTAGTTTAGTTGGTACTCTACACAGTATGGGTCAACTGTAAAGTATTAAAATTGACGGCAAGAAAATGCAACAGCATAGCAAACTGTGACAGCTAAACAAAAAAAGCTAGGGGTTTCACAAAAGTGCCATTTTAAACAACACACCACAGCTTGGGACAAAAGATAACATATATAGTACTATAGTAGTGTAACTGCAAAAGGCATAATTATGTGATGTGGCTGCTGACAAGGTAATTTCCTTGAATAACAGTACCATTCATGTATTGTGTTAACACTAAAAATTCTCCCTTTTATGTCTGGAATGTTTTCACACATACTAAATTTCTTCCTCACAACTCCTCTGACAATAGGTACGTATTAGTAACAGCATTACTTATAAACATATTAAATGTGTCTGTAGTTTACACACATCTGATATCTTGAGCAGCAATTTGTGTTTTTTTGTTCCAAAAGTTTTGCAAAGTTAAAGTTGTAGTACTATATGAGGTAACAGCCTCACAACCTAATAGAGTATCTACAGTATACATACATGCAGTATGACAATCAGAACAGTGTTTTACAGTTGTACCCAATTTAGGCTAGCAGTACATTCACATTTCACACTGCCATTATTGTTACAATGTATGTGTAAGCCACTGGAACAATGTAATATTGCAAAGACCTTGCACCCGCTTAACTCAAGAATGAAGTCCTACTGACTTATCGTGTAAAAAAATTGTGGAAGCAACATCCATATCATTTTAATTGTATTTATCATTTGAGTTTCTGGCAGTTATTCCAAGCATAAAAGGAAACAGTTAGTTTTTACATAAAATTTCTCTCAAAAATTATGAACTTTTTATCTGAACCACGGTAGTAGGACATAAAAATGATCTACCTCATCATACTGTAGTACAAACACTTCCAAACTGCCAGGCGATGTTTATTGGTCAGTGAACCTTGATTCTGGATGCAGGAGTGAATCACCGAACAGTGAGATTTCTCAAGCATTTTGAAGCTTGGATGAAAGTTTTAGCCTATAATTATTCATATAGAGAAATACAACTGGGCACATCAAAAGCTCTCTGCCCAAATTTTGCTGCATGCCATGAATGGTATAAAGCCTAAACACAGAATGCATGTTTATGGAAACATGCTTGGTAAATATGTACATTAAAATATAGAGGCACTCAGAGATGTTGTTTGCTGAAATTTTCTGTAAATGGGTGTTAAAACGTTTTCATTTTGGTAAATTTAAAAAAACCTTTAAAAACCTTGAACCAGAAAGCCAAAAGGCTTAGAGATTCCTTGCCATATAATATATTGTATTAAACAAACATAAATCACCCACATCACCAGCATGAAATCCCTGACAAGTCGAAAATCACTCTATGTTATGCATTTACATGGCTAAGTATGGGAAATATACATGCTAAGTATGAGAAATATACATTCTTCCTTGCTTAAAATAATTGCTTACAAGCTTTTCAGAGTTTGATGTCTGGTGACCTCAGATGACTTCTAACCCTTGTCAAAAATAATATGACACAAGTTATATATAATGCATCTACATGCTAAGTTAGAAGACAATCCATGCTTCCTACCGTGAGTATGTAAGTTAGTTGGATGGGGTTTTACGCCTCAACTTATAACCTCTTGGTTTAATCTAGCAGCGCCCACTGCCTTTTTTCCACCAGTCGTGGGGCACTGGATTGTTTTCCCTTACACCATTGCTTATGTGGAGCATCACACAGATACTATAAAGTATAGTTGTAACAAGGTTTTCAGAGTTTGACATCTGATGACCTCAGAGGCCCCTTGACCTCCACCAATATTGATAGGGTCCTTCCTCTTGATGCAATTATTCTACATGCTAAGTATGAAGAGTATCCATACTTCCTATCTGGTGATATCTTGTTAACAAGTTTTCCAGAATTTGACCTGCCATGACCCCTGCTAGCCTTTTTCCTCCACCAAAAATGATAGTCTTTTCAACTGATAGAATGTATCCACATGCTAAGCATGGAGACTGTCCATGCTTCCTATCTTGAGAAATCATATTGACAAGGTTTTTAGACTTTGATCTCTGGTGACCTCACATGACCTTTGACCTCTACCAAAATTAATGGGGATCTTTCTTTCAATACCAGAATGCAAAAATTGCATTGTGGTTTCGATGAATAGCACTCAAATAATGCCAAGATGTCCCATTTCTTTCAA
>WURT03642564.1:0-19842 GCA_009936505.3 Holothuria glaberrima | reverse complement strand
AGAACAAATGTTAGAATAAGACTATTTCATTGTAGTTCTCATCCATTTGCACTCAAAACAAAACAAGTTCAATTAACGCAGGGAATCGGTGACTCGGACTCGGGCCTAAGGACTGCGACGCGGACACGGACTCGGACATCAGGTGATATATATATATATATATATATAAACTACATAATTATATAACCTGCATTATGGAAATCAGGAATTAGTTTTAATACCACTGCTAACATGATAACATGTGTACACATACCATAGGGTTGTACTTTGCCGACGGATTCCACCTTTACAGTTGATTCTGAGTGATTTCGTGTTGGGTTATTTTTGGTTTAGGAGTTGAAAGTATCACAGGTGTAGGCTAATTGTCACCAGTAAGAAAAATGAATAATGATCACCTTTATATAAATAGAACTCGAATTGTTTCATTTTGTCACCCCAGACAATTCTTATTTTCAGCAAGATCAAGCACAGCTTTTCTGTATTAAGTCTTTTAATATCACTCTGTTGGAGAGCAGTTTACTTAATTGGTTTCAAACTGGTGAAAGGTGAGATCTGTGACCGAAGGAGAAAGTATAGTGCTATAACTAGCTGTACTACGTACGCATCATGGCACATTATATGACTGCAACGACCGTGCAACTAGATCGATGATTTTCATAGAACATTATAATACAGAAATTACTATGCCTGCCTAGTAGTCTAACAATACCCTTTTTATGCCAAGAATATTGACACCGAGAGGTTACTTTTAATGCAGCCTAACAGTATTTGGTGTTGTATGTTTATATTAAGATTGATAACATGTTCAAGCTGACCTTTTTGATATTATCACTCCATATTAACATGTTTTATGATACCATTGACATGTTTCGAGTTAATAACATGCACAACCAACCTGCTTAACTATTACTGTTTACTACATCTTGAGCATTACATGATCTATCAGCCTCAACATGTTAAAGTTAGCATGTTACTCTAGAAGAAGGCCCCTGTAGGCCACTGCCAAACGCATTTAATATATGTTCATGCTAGTTCTATTTACTCCGTTACAGTAAAATCAGTAACTAGTGCAATAGTTTACATCAGTTCTAACAAATTGACTTTATCATGTTTGAAAAGTAAAGGCTTTATCCCTTTCTTTGTCAAGGAATATACATAGACCATATGTACTCACGTTATGTTCGAAGACAAACTATGCAGCGAGCTAGATAATGTACATGACTTTTAGTAGCCTACAAATGCTGTACGCACGATGTAGCTTTCGCTTGCGCATGTGGGCTTACGGGCTCGTATCCAACCGTTACAACAAAATATGTGTTGGCTTCAGTTGTAATGCTACGCACTTCACTAATCCGAGGGCGCAATTTCTGTTCCGTGACGTCATGTGCATCAGGACTGTAGTAGATGACACGACAGACTAATATGACCATGTGTAGCTATTTTGGGAATACACTGTGTCACGGACATGTAGTAATATACCTTGGACCATAAGCTTATGTGAAGACATTTCACAAGGTGAAGAGAGAGGGTGGGTGAGTGAGTGGTGGGTGGGTGAGTGTACCCCCAAACTATCCTGATTGTCCAACAAACCTTACAAGATTTATACCTTGAAAATAAAGACCACTGCAATGAAGTCGGCATACTTTGCCCTAAAATCGACATATCTTTTCAAGGGGTTTGAGGTTGGGAGTCAGGAGTAAAGGGAGCGGGGTAGATGGGAGTGAGGAGTGGGCGGGGTGAACCCCCGCCCCAGATTCACCCTTTCATACGCCCATGTTTTCAAGTTTAAAGTAAAAAATAAACTGCTTATTCTTACAGATGGAGTGTCATTACTACATAAACCATTTAACTACTTCGTGTTATAGATACTCGGGGAGTTACCAATGACTCAAAATTTTTGTCTTGTAACAGAAGAATTCAATCGGCGCCTTATGAATCCTTATATAAACTGTAAGTAATTAATCTTCACCAGTTTTACGATGCAAATTGAGACAGCAAACTGTAACTATACAGTTAACTGGAGAATTTATTAGTTCCCATTTTGTTATTATTAGGGACATTACATTTTAAACCTGTTTTGTAACAAATCTGTCCACTGTATTCGTGTTACCAAGTCTTGTGACGAATTCGAACCATCACACACAACACGTGTTAACAGATTTCTTGTATGCAAGCGCGTGGCTGCCAAGGTTACAGTTTCACCCAATATAAATATATCGCTGCATGAGATAGCTATTTCTCGTTGTGACTATGTTCGTGTCGAAAGTTTGAGCTGACAGCAAACGCGATAAAGCCTGCCATGCATATCAGTCACACAGTGTTTTCCGCCTACGCAAATCAGTTAGCAGCGAGACAGACTGATTTTTATGTACACATTCAATAGCGAGAAACTGCGTGCATTTTTTTTTATCCTGCAACACAGGCTTGTTAAAATAAGTATCGATAAAATTAATATTTACACCGAATATTTCACCTTTGCTGGCACATAGCTGGCAAGCGATGTTTAGTTGTGACGAAGGCTGTTGTCCGTAATAAGGTCAACCAGGTGGATGTTTTATAGAACGACATACTCACAAGGGGGTTAGGAATGAAAGAAAATGGGCGGGGAGGGGGTAATCCATGCTTCCCTTATGCTAGAACAATCCCCTATGCAAGTATACTCAGGTGCGCGTCCCCCTTGCACCTTCGAATATATGCCGTCAAGTGATTATTGCTAAGTTACTTGGAGAGAGAGCGTCCAATTTAATGGTACCAAGGAGGCTATCAGACCCCTTCTCGTGTCCTGTTTGACCGGCTAGTCTCGGCTACTGTCAACAGGGAGTCTTTACACTTCCCCACTCAATGGATTCTTATATAAAACAGCCATTAGATTGTTTGCTTAATACCTCTTTTGCAAAGAATTTATTAAAACCTTCCTTTGTGCGTTGGGCTATCGTACGTAAGAACTTGAGATGATGATATATTTATATCCACGATGACGTCATCATGCCGTCAGCATCTTAAAACAGAATGTAGTGTGAAAAAGAGATACATTTTTTTTTTCTGAAACGAGACAAATGTGTACGGGAAACAATAAAAGGACAATAATAAAATAAATCTACCCACGCAAGCCAAGAACTATGCTAATCACTCTTTCTTGTCCCCGTAGCAGCCTCAATAGTAACAATGGGACGTCAAAATTTCATGTGGCGCTTACGAGTTTGTCACTTTCATCTCAGTTCTCAGCCGTACGTAGGTAGGTGGGATCGTACAATATTGCAATTTGCACGGGTCGATACAGTAATCAAAACTGATACAGGTAAGTTACAACTGCTCCCTGGTCAACAGAAGAATAACTATGTTTCAATGAAATTGGGACAGGACTGCCAATTTATCAACTCAAATGATGGGGCACAGGTTTCCAAATCTCTACAAAACCGTCGGAAATATTCTACTATGGAGGTAGACAATTAGTCCCTATTCCTGCTCCCCAACCAATCACCAGTTTCCGTCATGGTTGGAATTACAAAAATCTTTTGATACCGACTAAACAAATGAAATTTGGTGCTAGAGTTAGCGGCGGGCTGGGCGGCCAAGTTCACCATTGGAAGGATGAGATAGAACCAAATCAAAGTATTTATATAATGCAACTATTATTCTGTTACCACTATGGCATGGCTGTAGAAAACAGTTTCTCCTTAGATGTGGCAACATGTGTGGGGAGAAGGGGAGGGGGGGGTAATGCTTTTTAACGACCACCAGCTGGTAAATTTGCTTGGCATAACCAGCGATAACCGGGCAAAGTGGGACGTATTTATGACTACGTTTTGTAAAAATGTTAGTAGATCTATGGAAGTAACATGCGACAACATTTGATCAATCAAAATGTCTAACATGTTATTCAGTAATGTTGTGACCACTTACTTTACCAGTGTATGTGGGGCAATTTGATCAATGCGAATAAGAGAAAATTTGAAACGCATTCTCTCTCTCCTTAAAATGCAATGGTAGGCCAATAACTGGATTATTTATTTGTTTTATTTTCTTGCCACTCATGTATTTCCTTTTATTTGCTTATTTACTGACAAGTTGGACACGTTTTTAATCAAGATAAAACACCGGCGTAGGAAGCTGTTCAAGACTGGGGGCTAAGCCTTGTTTCGGACTGCCGTCCTGGAGGAGGGGTCTGAGGGGAGGGGTCCCCTTTTGGAAAATTTTTTGATACTCTAGGGTCCTTAGATGCAATTTGGTGCATCATTTTTGAAAAATATGAAGGTAAATTAATGCACATTTTTGACATTTCTTTGTCCTTTGGGAAATTTTTTTGATATTTTAGGGTCCTAAGATGCAATTTGGTGCATCATTTTGGAAACATTTTAAGGTAAATCAATGCAATTTTTTTTTCTTACTCCTTTGGAAAATTTTAACATTTGGTGGTCCTTAGATGCAATTTGGTGCATCACTTTTTAAAAACTTTTAGGTAAATTAATGCACATTTTAGACATTTCTTAGTCCTTTGGAAAATTTTTGATATTTAGCGGTCCTAAGTTGCAGTTTGGTGCATCATTTTTGAAAAAAATTAAGGTAAATTACTGCAAAATTTCGACTTTATTTAGTCCTTTGGAAAATTTTGTGATATTTGTGGATCCCAAGATGCAATTTGGTCTATTAATTTCGACAAATGTAAAGGTAAATTACTGCACATTTTTGACATTCTTTTGTTCTTCGGAAAATTTTATTTATATTTGAGGGTCTTTAGATGCATTCTGGTGCATCATTTTAGAAAAATTCTAAGGTAAATTACTGAATTTTTTTCACTTTTCTTAGCCCCTTGAAAATGTTTTGATATTTGTTGGCCCTTAGATGAAATTTGGTGCATTATTTTGGACAAATTTTAAGGTATATTACTGCATATTTTTTAAATTTCTTGGTCCTTTGGAAAATTTGGTGATATTTGAGGGTCCTTAGATGCAATCTGGTGCATTATTTTGGACAAATTTTAAGTTAAATTACTGCAAATTTTTGACATTTCTTACAGAAGAGGCGAATAACGGGTTTTCGTGCTTGGAAAGTGGGAGGGCTAAAGCATACTTCAGCCCCCCACAAATTTCGCTGGGGGCTGTCGACCCCCGCCACCGCTTCCTACGCCCTTGAGAAAAAACATCAAACTACCAAAATTTGATGATATTATCAAGAGATAAATAAAAAAAAACCGTGGACCAATAAGTTGTGATAAAAAGATATTTACAGGGTTTGCTAAACCTTATTTATCTTCTAATTTTTACTATTTTGGTATCTGACTGTAAATGTTTTCGTGTTGTCCTGCACATAAGGAATGCTAATTACCGGGCAAAGTTACACAAAAGAATAGCTACTGTGAGTTTCCAAACCCCTGCAAACGCATAATGGACCTACCAGCCCTTAAGTGTTGTTTTACCTGCAGAGAAACATAGTTTCCATTGAGTATATTAAATTTTCTTTCAAATTTGCTTTTAATTGTGTTCAGCTACAAACAGAACAAAAACCAAATCAACATTGCATAACATACAAAAAAACATGAATAAATGAAAAACTTATATAAGTACACTTACTTCCGTTTCCTATAGTCTATAAGACATGCAAAAGTCACCACAGGTAGATTTCAATCTCCAATGCGGATATTCCGGGAAGGATATGGGTTTGGAGATATACTTCCTCACCTTTTGGAGAAGACCCATTAATATTCACTTTGCTTGAAGGTCCCTTCATACCCCACTTTTTCACAGATATCCACTTCTGTTTGCCTTCCCGTTGGAGGGTAAATCAAAAACGCGTACATGAACACTGCCAAGCTCGAATACGAGCAACAGTCGAAAGTTGCGCAACTAAATGTCACCAGACCAATGTCGTCCACTAACCTCTGTGAAGTTAAGAATAGAATATTCCTTGACCACTCGTTGCCCAACGGATTAAAAGTCTTTAACAATAGCTAGGAATGTAAGTACATCAATGCAAAATAACTTGTATGCGAATGTGTTAAGTTTACATCTTCTCTAAATTTACTTTACAATCTGATTGCACATGGTGACAGTGGTGGAACTCAGGTCCATATAATTGAATTGAAAATACTATGGTAGGTATCAGCCAAATGTCATTGTCTGTTTTAATGAGAAACTTATGTCACTGTGGCATTTGTATAGCCCGACATAAAATGTTGTAATGATAAATCCTACGGTGCCTCATTCTTCCACTACTGGGTCTCGTGTGTGTATAGGTGTGTGTGTGTGCGTGTTTTCTTTTGATGACCGAGTTTATTGTGGTAATAATTGGCTGACGTTAAGGCCATGGAAAACTGTATGGTATGAACACTGATACAAGTGCTAACATTCGTTAGTGTTTGTAATGGAACAAGTCCTACGGTTTCATGTGAAGCTCATGTTTACATTTTGCCCTGTTTTCTGGTGTGTTGAATTAGATGTACACTAACTGACGATAACTCTTTCCGACATGGAGCTGATCTAGCCAATGTTCTAACAGCCCTCGCATTACCTTCCTCTAACAAAATCCCCGCAAGTCACAAATAACTTTAGACCACATCAATTTACTTTGCAAGCCTTTCAAATTGACTTGGCCTCCAAACACCGAATTGAAGCTAGCATGAATCTACAAGCGCCAGACGACCATTTATAAGTAACTGCTTCAAGGATGCACATTAATTTACATCTTGCCGTCTAAGTTGTACATGGGATCTTTAATGTCGTCTGCTGATAGTAAACATGTACCGAGTATCCCACAAAATAAATGTCACTCGAAAACTAATCACTTCTGTCGAGAATCTTACAAACACAGCCTACCCTTCTATCAGTGACGAAAGAAAAATGCGTGGATTGCACTATTATACCTTCTCTTCTCACTTTGTTTCTAAATGAGTGCCACGTTTTTTGAGCAACAAAGAACACCAGAGGCTGTCAGGGGGACTTAATATATGGCTTCCCGGATAATGAAAAATTCAAATTGACTAACGGGATCAATCAAGTGGCAAACTTTTGTCTTATCATCGAAATTTGTAGTAAAAAATTCATTTTATTGATTCAATGGCACTGTATATCAATTCTGCCCAACTTCGTAATTCATCGCACGCAAGGTGCAGTGATTAGTGAATATTGTTATGAGCAAGAAGACTCTTTACGGGAGGTTTAAGGTGAGAAATATAGGTCTGTCTCAGGGAGAAGCTTGTGGGATCTTTTACAATAAAAACAGCAGAATATTAAGTATGTATTGCATGTACTTTTCGACGTCTTATCACAAAGCATAAAAAAGATGAGGATATATGCATATTTCACACCGTTAATGTTTACATGCAAATGTTGATATGGTGTGTGAAAGAATGTTGTTTTAAGAGAGCGTACAAATAAAGGATAACATATTTCGGTTTCCTACCAGAGGTAAAGCTGAAAGAGTTAATCTACAAGGGCATATTCAGGAATTTTCAATAACGGGGGGGGGGGCCCCCTCCCCTTTGGAAACTTTTTGCTTTTAGAAGAGGGCTGAGAAGGTAAATGGTGGTATATTTGACACATTTTGAAGCATTTTCTTTTTTTGCCTCAAGTTATTCCCACGCATCTAAACATCGATAGTTTTCGCAACAAACACCATCAGTTAAAGGTAACCTTTATCTATGTGCGGTCTCACGGAATTTTCATCTACAATGCATCCCTGTTTCCAAAGAAAACCTCTTAACCTTAAAGCTTTTTATCCCTTTTCGCTCTGTGTGGCATGAAGGGCAGCTTAAGACACGAGGAATAAACATCCCGCAGTGTTCATTGTCACACTGTTGCAATAACTCACCGCGGGTGTTCACATCACCATGACAAAACATAGTCTTTCTTTCGTAAAATAGAAATACATCTTCTGCGGATAAGTCTTCAAAGGTCAAAATCAAAGATTCAATGCATCATTCCAAAGGTAAACCTTCTCCATCTCATTTTGATAGCCAAAGGTTTGATAAAATTGCAACATCACCACCGATTGCCTAAGCTACTACATTTCATAATTCTACACAGATGTGGGTATGTGTTGGCATTGCTGGCCTCTTACGAATAAATCTACCACTTGTCTCTCCGCAGTCAAATTGATCACAAAATTGTTCTACCTGCAAGAAGTGAAGGGGCCCACTTGTTTGGCAAGTAATTGCCATTTGATGTTGAACAAGTCACTGTATGGCGTCTGTCCACGCAAAATATTGGCAAAAAAATATGAGATTAAGAATTGTAATAGGTAAGACAGATGAAGTGGACAGAAATGAAATTTCCACCTAGCGATGACAAGTAGTTATAGCAGAATGCATTTACAAGTTGTTTCAATTTTGATTATCTGTCCACTTTCTGCGATCATGCAGAAAATGAGATCGAACATTCATTGACGTCATGGTTAATGTAAGGAAGTAGGAAAGTTTGGGAAGTAGTTAAGATACATGTATCATAGACAGTCAATTAAGCAAAAGTCATTTTACCATGTGCATGCATTTTTATCTTGAAACGGGGAGGTGAAAGAAATATCCGTCTGATTTCTGCACATATGATCAAGTTGTTAAAAAAGTCCTGAACCTAGAACAAATGTAACGACGAACAGGCTGAACAAATTAGATTACATCACCATCGTTTCGACCTTTCACTTTCGTAAATGTCATTACATGTCGCCGATGTTCTTCCGCAACAACTACGAATCGATCCACAGCTGTTCAGTTTCTTTGGTGAATTCCGCCCGTATGTTTTAATTTGTGAATATTAATTAATGTCTCTCATCGACATGGCATGTAATCCTGCACTATGGGTTTCTGGCGGCAAATACTGGTAAAAAGTTACTACCAGCTCTTGCGGCAAAAGACCAAAGTTTGTTTTCACGTTGTGTAGCCATATAGAATAGTCTACCATTCATCGCGCCGTAATTTTCAGCTACATCTCACGTGGCAGTGTCTAGTTCCAAAATTTTGGAAGTCGTACAAACTAACACGCTATTCCCCAATTGGAAAGCTCTCTTTCTTGGACCTTAAGTTATGGAATCCTTTTGATAATTACAGACGACCTTTCAGACACTATTATCAATGTTTTCTGTCACATTAAATTTTAATATGAAAGTAAGCAATACATTCTTTGTCTTTAAGAGTAATGATATGTAATATTTGGCTACACTGAGACCTGGAAGATACTTTTTGTACAGAATTTGTCAATATTTGAAGGGATATTCTTATCAAGTACCCATTTTCTTATCGGAAAGTTAACTTTCTTGTCTTTTATACTAAGTGAATTCCTTATAGTAATGAACTTGTTGTTCAATAAAGAATGTTCAAAGAGTAAAAAGCTACTTTCAAAATAAACCTCTTAGGCATACCAACATTACAATGGTCATTAAAAATGAAGCTTAAAAACAAACAAAGGATAACATAATACATATCTCATGAGATCCTCTTTCCACGTCACAAATTTGCTAACGTATCTTATGTTATTTCATGAGGTAAGTAAAACAAGGAAGTAACTTTGCAAAATTCTTTATGTTCGGAACACAAATTTAGTCATCCCGATTATAAATTCTATAAAGATAGTTGTTTTACTCAACAATAATATGATAGATTAAATTACTCTAATGAAATACATGTGTGGAAATTCTTCGAAAATCTTTTTCCATTCTCAAGATAGATCGCATCAAAGTTTAATCATTTCTAAGATTTCTCATTAGCAATGCGAGAATTGCGAAGTGGAATGTTTTACAGGGTTCGTATTTCCTTTCGCAATCCTTTATAAACTATCTGTTAATTACTTACCAGCTAATTTCTAGTTTGTTGTTCAATGTGGAATTTTTAAAGAGTAAAAAGCTACTTCCAAAATAAACCACTCAGGCATACCAATATTACAATGGTCATTTAAAATGAAACATAAAAACAAAGGATGATAATACATATCTCATGAGATCCTCTTTCCACGTCACAAATTTGCTAACGTAGCTTATGTATTTTCATGAGGTAAGTAAAACAAGGAAGCAGTTGTCATGTAAAATGGTAAATACTGGATGGATTTTTATGGAGATTGCGGGTATGTTTAACCCTTTCAATTTTTGGGGGGAAGGTATGACATCTACCTGTTCATAAACCTTTAACAGGCTTGTGAAAACGTTGCGCTCACACAAGCACGTCTAAACTACAGTAGCGGTCGCATTGATCGTGTTGCCTTGGTCTGTTTTGAAGTCATCACGCAACATTTATCGTAACAAAATTCTACCCAGGGGAAACAGTATTTCTGTGAATGACAACACAGGTTTTTGTATGCTATGTTGACTAAATAAGCAGTTCCGCGAAAGAAAAGAATCCTCGCGGATGTTTGATTTCGATCGATGGCCTTTGAACAAGCAGCTATAAACATGAAAGGTTGACTGTACGTAAAAGCAATGATATGACGATTGAACCTGTCAGATGAAGGAATGGTGTTTTGGGAGGAAGGAAACATGATGTAATCTACGGTGTATCGACTTTGAAAAGTTTGTAAATAGGAGGATATAATTACAACGGAGATCGTGTAAGTTGCGTACATTTCTCACTCAACATGTGTATATGTAACACAGACAGCTTTCAAGAACGTCAGCTATGCAACTTAACAGCCTGTTGGATTGACGATATGCTATACTTAGCACCGTTGGATGTTAAAGCGTTGGACTTGTGTTTCTAACATCTAGGGAAAAGCTATTGGTATGTAAAGACGTTGCTCTAGATAATTTCCTATAGGGTTTCAAACAAAAGTTAATTAAGCTGTCACTTTGTTCACATTGACGCAGTGAAGTTTAAGAATAGAATTCTGAAATGTTAGACAGTTTAGATTAAACTTTTAAAGGATGTTTCAGTTTCTCCAACAGTTTCATGGTCGATGATAAAGACTCAAGATTCGTCATGTTAGAAAAGCAGTGACGATGGAATACCTTCTTTCTCGTTTGTTTTTGTAAGATTTTAATAATAAAACATACCCTCAGCAACTGAAAACTCATCAACGCGTTTTCCAATTAGAGCATAACTTATTTTGTGCATAAAATAGGCTATAGTGGTTCTTTGATTGCCACCTATAACGATTGATAAAACCTTCCATGAATCAGTAACTGTGACTTGAACTCTCCGTGGTAAACCACTCTTACAGTCTTACTGCTCAACTTAAGAGTTTCTGCAGAATGTTATTTCAAGTTTTGCTTATCTTTTTCACAGTTAATAGACCTTATGCACTGACGTCTCGCGACATCATTTTGGAGGCAAAGCAATGAAGAACACTACACACCCGACGTAGACTTCGCATGCGCTTGTAAAAGACCACTCGCGTATTCGACTGGTACGCAAATCAGCTGTCTGCATTTGTTGGAGCAAGTTGCAATGATTCGCGCTTGCCTCCATTTAAGGGCAAAACTTTCTGTTTAGTGGCGCCATATATTTAAGGTATTTACGATATCGGGGTTCTTCACCGACGTCACTGCGCTGCTCGTCTCTCTATTTTGACCGATAGGCGTCCATTGTACACCAATTTTAATTAAGGCCGTGTCGTGCGCGCGTATCGATAAAGCACCTTATGTGCATGTTCAATTACGGACGGTATGCCAAATTGATACCCAATGACGTCACGTGAAGAACCTCTGTAATACAATACCACTGCGTACCCTGGAAGGTACTGACTCATTTTGGCAGGCTGGTTAAGAACACGCATATTTGTTTTTACATAAACGCATCTTACGCAATATAATCCCTAGGATTAGAGGACAGCATCTGTAGTCTAATAAATGAACACATTAGAACTGGGGTGGGTTTTTTAGGGAAGAGCAGTGGAAAAAAGATTTGAAATCCGAATATTTGTGATGTATTGATAAACACCCTTATGTTATCTGCTAGATAGATCAAGATGAATTTGTTTTAAGGGAACTTTCAGTTTGTAAAGGTCATAATAGCATTTACACATATCGTAATGTATTAACAAATGTCTTCTTGTGTAAGCAAGCCTACTGTACCATGTTTTTTTGCTAAGGCAATTGCCCCACCCCCGTTCTGGAATTTCTGGAATCGCCTCAGTTTCTGTTGTTTAGAGATACTCAAATACGTTCCCGTCTACTCTTACAGTTTTCCTCTCACAAATTAGTAGTCCCTTCGTGATCGTCTGACATCTTGAGCAACGAGAATTTGGCGGATATTAATTCTGACGCCTACCATTGACTTCGTTATTGCCTATGGATGTGACTGGTAAACTTTGACGAGCAGGCTGTCACCAATTTCTCCAAGGAGGAAAATTGAGGACATTTTTTTTTCTGTAACAGTTTCTCACGGAACCTCTGTAAATTCCACATGTCACTGGTGAGGTGTTGCAGAGACACCGCAGTGCCAGCATTTGGGATGAATCACTTATAAAACGACATTGATCGGACATACAATTTGTTGTTTTTTCTATAGATTAATAAATCGCGTGAGCGAGGGGTCCTCAAATGAGTGCGTGTGCTCTACTCGTGTCGCTTGAACTGGACTCAAGTGGCAAATGAAGAAATCAACATTATCGATGCTTTAACTACATTAGAACTTATACCTTTTTACGAAATTGTATGCTATGACATTTCTCCCTTGCACTTCAAAAGCGTAAAACTCTTCAGTTTCCCGAGCACCAGTGACCCATCGGTAGCTCCATCCCCCGCGCACGTTCTTAGAATATTCGAGGGTTCATAGTCACTGGCGCATTAGTTTATAGTATTTATATCACATGACACTTCAACATATAATTCAGAATGCATTATCTTGCGAAGGGAATCGTGGATAACGCAACGTCCTGCAGAGCCACGCTGAGGATCAGGAGGTGGAAGCTTCGTAAAACTGCAACTAAACGACATAAACAAATTGAATAAAACTCATATTATGAAGGGATCCGACTGGGACAAATCATATAATACAAACAAATATATTGCCAACATATTCTCAAGGCAAAGTGTTTAGTCCTTTCTAGCGAAACAGGGCGGGGCCGCCCGGGACCGCTGTTGCTACAGCCGTCATGGGTCGTGAAGAGCAATTGCATTCAACATGTCTGTTTTTCGGTGTGGGGGTGGGGGGACTAGAAGTTGAACAATCAATACGTATCAGAAAGCATCCCAGCTGTGAACGTTACGTCAATTAACGACCCGTGAAGTACACACGTTGTTTCGTCATATTTTTAAGTATTTTCTAAAACTTTTACTAGGGCTCAGTTATTCTGAGTATAAGTTTAAGAGGAAATATTCCCTGGCTTTTGCGTCAACGTTGCCGCGTTCAGTAACGTTGCACAGGTTTTCCATCAGATACTAACAAAAACACTGGGAGTAAATCTATCCTTCAAATTTTGTAGACATTCATTGATTTCTTCATCACAATTATCAGAGCAAAAATGCCACGGTTACGTGTACAAGGAACAGTTACACATTCTGCATTTCTACATAGAAATTCCACCATTTTGTATCACGATATGTGATGATATACTGGATAAATTACTCTCTGTGCACCACCTTTTACCAGGTAGTTACTGGTGAAAAAAATCAAAGTGTATTCAATTTGAAAAAAAAATACAACATTAGGATAAAAGGGACATTCAGGCCCCAAAATAGGTCTAAGCCGGGAAAACCAGTTGATTGCCTCCATCAAGTAACCTGTTGGTGAATAAATTTTATGATCTAAGAAAACCCTTGAAAGTTGGTTCAAGAATGTGTAAACAGCATTTTAATACCATGTCGCATTTGAAAGGCTCTTATTTTGAGAAAAACGTTTTTTTAGAGGAAGATGCAGTTTATCACAGCATACCTGTGATGACATCTCGGCGTATCGATTAGACATAGCTGTTATCTCTTCAAGATGGTTGACGTCACGATAAGTTTGTTTGCTAATCACTATGTACACCTTACATGTGACACATTTTAACACTAGGTCTACACGGAATATTCCAATGTTCATTTTAAAGACATACAGGGCATTTAGTTGCAAAGAAGAACAAAAGGCAATGTGCAAACTTAACATTCTGTTGCCTTGAAACTGGAAATATCATCACTAAAGTAACTAATCTTCAAAACTGGGATATTTTGAGAATGAAATACTGCTGTTGGAATTTTGAGACGTATACTAGCCTACTGTTTATATTTTTTCTGGTAAAACGCATTTCGAATAGCTTTTAACTTGTTGGATTCACTGGAAGTTTTCCTAAAGGAGACATATTTGGTGTTCTACCTTATCAGTGTTCTCCACAGGTCCAAATTTTGTCCGGGCGCTTTTCTCTGATCTGACAGATGACACTGATTGCCGTCCTGGGGAGGGGTCTGAGGGGAGGGGGCCTCGGGGTTCGAAAATCGAAAAATTTTTGCTCACTTAAGGTGGGTTGGATGCAAAATGGTACTAAATGTGATGCTAAATTTAAATTGAACAATTCAAACGTTACCAAAAAAAATGAAAATGCAATATTTTTTGTCCGGGCGGCCAAGATTTTTGTCTGGGCGGCATTGTTGCACGCTCTTCAGATTTTGTCCGGGCGGGGCGCCCGGACTAAACGGTTAGTGGAGAACACTGCTTATATAGTAATATACTTCAGCTTTAAAGTGGAAGTACCTAAACCATTTAAATAGTTAAAAATGGTCTCGGGCAAAACCTTTAGTAATGATTTACATGTTCTTAAATTTACAAAAAATTTCATTAAGTTTTTATGATATTATGAACAAAATACTGATTCTCCCCTCGTCAATGAAAACCATCAGGCGTCACATCAGGTCACATTTTCGGACTAGGTAAAACACTATTTTTCTGTTTAAAATGACCTCCACGAACACAAATTTTTAAATTTGTTTGTAATGTTAAAGATGATATGTCGTCTCGTAAAAACGCATTAAAAACGTATGCCGGATTTTGGATGACGTTACAGCATACCCTTGTCTTGACTTCGATTGCAAACCGATTCGATGCACTTTCGAAAATGTTACATTATCGATAGTGTATTGAATCCGTTAGAATTATCGACGGTGTATCGAATTGGTTCGCAATTGAAGTTAAGACAAGGGTTTGCTGTGACGTCATCAAAAATCCGGCAGAAGTTTTAAATCTATTTTATGAGACGACATATCATCTTTAAGTATGGAAGCATTTGTACCGAACTTTGAAATCTATGTACCATTTCTACTTCCGAAACTAAAGATGAAATAATACTCCGACCAAATATAATTTCCCTGTGTAAAAATAGTACAGTACTTTTTTGTTGTCCCATCACAAAGAACAATTCATCACTTTACTACAATTTAACTTGAAATGTTTATGAGTATTCTTAATTGCTTCATTGAACTAAATAATCACAGTTCACTATTTAAAGTGTTTGGTTTTCCAGATTCAAACAGTGTTAAATTATTCAGGGAAATAAATTTCACTTGGTGAACGGGAAACCTTGCGACACCAAACTGCCAAATGGTGTCCCTCTTTCTTGTTTACAATTCGGGGGATTCTGCCGAAGTGGAGAAAACCAAAACTCGCTGAGATTATACAACACAGTATGTAGACTTACTAGCGGCCTTGATATACACAAGGTTTAGTAAGAGAAAAGACCACTCAAGAGAGTTTTCCCCAGAAAAGGCGTAGCGAATCATCAATTAAGACCGAGTTGATTTCGGTACACTGTGACAATGCGCCAACTAACTACGCATTCATATAATTAGTTAGACTGATAAACTTTGCTACCTGGGGATTCCCAAAAATATTCGCCCCTGAAAATGTACAAAAAAAAAGCTTGGAATTATGGTGTAAAATAGGCAAAATGGCGGCACTCATGACCAATTTTTCTCTTTCGGGGAAAAAATGAACTTTGAACGATAACTTTTTTCATATTATTAAAAGTTTTTTTTTTCATGATTTACATTTCCTAAGGATCCATACATAATCTGAAATAATATGTGGTTTTACCACTCCAATTCTAGAATTGTAACTGTTGTCCAGCAATGCCACAATTTGGGCCCCTTTATTTACGTAATCACCCATACACGGGATCAAAATGAGAGCTTGGTCTTTGCTCTCCTGGATCAAAGTGGGAGAAGACTTTACTTCCTAGCCACATGTACACCCAGTGGCTGGAACTGATGTTAAGTTAAAGGGGATATGGTATCCCCCAAACCAGGACTCGAGTTGTTAGCAACTCCCTGCCCAGCCATATTTAGGAACAGCACGAGAGTTTTAACTTAGTTGATGGCTGCACTTTGATTGACATTCATTCAAACACTATAGCTCCACTCTTATTCATCAACAATGACTTGTATAGTCTGTCGTGTTCTCTACGAAGCTTTAACACACACCCATGTGACAATATTGCCTAGAGCAGTTTGAACTCAGTGCAGGCTACTATGGCTCTGTCTTGGAGGTATACTAGATAGGGGGTTTGGATGAAAATGGACGTGACGCTAGAAGTGAACTTAGTGAGAGAATTGCTACTGTCTGTGGTAGACAATAAACTTCCCCTTGATAAATTTATTGTTATCCCCTTCTGAAATAATTTACAAAAATCTGTCTACTGCACCTCTTAGACAAAACTAGGCTGCAGTAGCCTGTACTGCTCAAGATCACAATCTGCTGTGTACATCACTGTACGTGATTTTAATGCCACTACAATCTGATCTCACCAGACCGCAAGGCAAGTTGTCACTGACTCATCAGAGTGAAGGTATTGTTCAATGGCCTAATGTCAATCAAACTTAAGCGTCAATTGTTAATAGAGCCACACCGTTTCCTGGTTTGGGTTTATTAAGCCACGGCCCGTTTAACTTTTACCATTCCACTAAACGAGACTAAATGTACCAAAATTGTGTTTTTCATCTTCATATGTACGATCGAGATTTTCTGTTGCACAGCCACAATGGTGATCAAATATCTTTGAACGAGTAGAAGCTGTAGCAGTACATAACTCTGCTAATTATATATTAAAACCCTGAAAGGTACCTTAAGTCCGTACCTCGACGATTCAATGTGGCTGGAAAGTAATGGAATAATTAGACGGTTTTCAGCAGGCAAGTAACTAATTGCAAGAATTGCAGAATTGAATGGTTTTGCTGTCACAGACAAGCAGAGGACATGTTACTGATTATAATGTAGCTATGCATAGTCCAATTGTGAGAATATCGAGAAATTATGCTCTGAGCCTGATAGTGACCAGACGAGTCAACATACTCGGGCTCGGGTTGTATTTTCTCACACTTTGACATGAATCGAATCAGATACCTTAAATGACTGACCTCAAGTGACACGAAAGACGATTTAACTCAGACTAGACGCGGCTTCCCTTGATTAGGGTCATAGCAAAGTAGCCTACTTGGGAGGAACCGAACTCATTTTTTTCTTCACTTATAACAGACAAACAACGAGTAAAGTTTCATGTGATTGAAGTTCTCGGATTATCGACTTCGACCAGGGAGGTGATAATATATAACCTCACTGGTTTGAATAAGTCGTAGACAGGAGGCACTTTCCAAAGAGTATTCTAATTTTGTTTTGGCAGTCCATATGTTTGATGCAGCTGGAAAATTGGAGAGCATACACGCGTAACTATGATTAAAATTTTATTCCTGAAAATAATCTTCAAATGGTTTTCTACAAGTTTGGAAAACAGCCGTAATGTGTCATGCATCAAGGCAAAGTATTTATTGTAATGTTTTCATGTATGATACACTTTCTCAACTGTCCTTTGCAACGACTGTTTTGACCCTAAATAACAAGGCAAGCAATTTTCCTTCTTGGCATCGATTTAACGTTATGGTAAGGATATCATAATTGCATCTTGAGCCACACTCTAAAAAGTCTAATAAGAGGGGCACCGAACAGGAACCTGGTCAAATATATGACTAGATCCAGTTCAAAAATGAACTCATTCTGATCATTGCTGAACTAGTCAAATACTTGATCAGATTGTTGTTCGGTGCCCCCTCTGATCAGATTCGGTTCAAATTTGACGGGACTTTTTAGTTAGTTAGTTAGATGAGGTTTAACGGCCCAGTTTACAACCAATTGGTTCAAGTTGAGCCGGCCACGGCCTTTTTTCCAGTTGTGGCTCACTGGCTTGTTTTCCCTTACTCCGTTGCTTATGCCGAGCATCACGCACAACGGCAGAAGGTTCCATTTTTAACGTCTTTGGTATGACTCGACCTGGGAATCGAACCCGGGCCCCCCACGTGAGAGGTGGATGCTCTAACCACTAGACCGGGACTTTTTAGAGTGTATTTGAACAATCTACGTCTTCAATGCTGAGTCGTGGAATTGAAAGAACGCTGTAGTACAGAAGAAGCATTGTTTAACCGTGGGCCCTTTTTAAAGGTAAGCAATGAATTTCTTGTTATCCCAGTTAAGAAAATTGCAGATCATATTTGTGGAAAATACAGAGAATCAGCTAGAGTTGTTATGACGGTTTGACTTTAACCTATACATAATACTGGAAAAAGTCGACGTGGTGCATGCGATACAGAATTCAGCTACTTCAGATTACAGTATGTTGAAAAGAATTTACAAAAAGCAATTCTTCAAGCAGGCTTTATCAGGAATGGCAAATAAGAGGGTGCCTCTAATGAAGGAGGCCATTGTTTAACAAATGCATTCTATGGAGTATACGTCTTTGATAATTTATCTATCTGGGCAAAATAGTCTCTCTTGTAGACCGTTTGTCTACGTCTATTTGAGATTAAAGAGAAAGCAAAAATCGCCTTTGTTAAGATGTTATGTTATCTGTTAGAGCAGGGAGCTGTTATTTGGAAGGAGGATGAACGGAAAGTTTTAATTTATGCTAATACCCTAAGACCCACTTCATCATGAGAAGATTATCAATGATAAGCTATGCGTTCGACTAAAAGAGGAATTTTCCTTTTATTCGTTTGCTTCAATTTGATATCAATACGCTAGCAGCATCATTCAGGTCTAGTAATCCTGTCACAATTGACCTTCTCAGAACAATGCTTTGATGCATAGGTTGAAACCCCCACCAATTTAGGGGCAGGTGCTACAAAAAAGAAACGACTGTTTAATTGAAATAAGCCAATGAGGTTTTCCCCTTCCCATAGAAAAAAACTCATGCAAATGAGCTGATGAGGGAAAAGTAATTTTTGTCACAAACAATCTCGAAAGTTTCCGGAAATACCAGGCATAGAATCGTGTTCATATTTATACATAAAACCTTGTTGGTATAATCTCATCCGCGTCAAATAGTATCCAAACATGCCATGATGTGGCAGTAGCGAAAAACCCCCAGTCTTACAGTCGATGTAGCAGACAACACATCTCTATTGTTTGAACTACCTAATCCAGTGTAAGCCCTATAGAAATGCCAAGAAAGATACAAGAGACGGATTATTGTGTGACTTTGGCGGTGTCAAACCTCGCTTCAAAGCGATGTTCCAAATAACAACTCCCTGGTTAGAGGGCTCCCTGAGAAGCAGTTTGCACCGTTTACCAGGGAACAAACATTTTTTCGTAACCGTACGTGCAGGCTTGTAGGCTACATCTATGCAACTTTTATAATACCGTATTTACACATAGCCTTTCGGAAACTTTACCAGATTTCGGACAAATGATGATGATCTGCTCGTGCTGTTACATCCACCATTTTGGTCCTTTGACATCACCAGCAGCATTTGTGACAGATTCATACTCCATCTGAATAACCTGACGAAACTCAGGCAAGCATTAGGCATATTTATATGTTTTTATGAAACTTTGAAAAAAGCGTTATACCCTATTAGATAAAAGCAAAAACGGCGGAAAACCGTGAAGGATGAATGATATGTATTTCTTACATTAGCCGTCTCTGTTTGCTGCAAAACACTTACAATATTCAGTAGGCTAATGTCACTCTA
>WURT03642552.1:23378-37632 GCA_009936505.3 Holothuria glaberrima | reverse complement strand
TGTGTCATGTCAATGTAACCACAGCATTTCCCTTCATTGATGGCTTCCTAAAACAACTCCATTCCAAAACCTACATCTACTCACTCTTCTGAACTGAAAGCTGTTCCATTTCGGTCTGAAGACATTATCATGAATGTCACATTATCTTCACGATTTGGAAAATTTCCTGGAGTAATCTCAGTTGGCGGTTCCCTGGCACTCGCCCCTCTTACATCGTCCTCCTCCTCTTCTGTCTCATCTACACTGGGATGCTCCAACATCCATGTTGCTAACGTATTGATGTGGTCTGCATCTAATTCTCCCGGTGAACCTATTTAAACCAATCACGGAAGACTGATTATTTAGATGTGGGTTACAGTAGAGAAGGGTCCTAAACTTCCATTATATTGCATCAAACAGAACAGGCTTCTTTCTTAAGTTCTGGCTTTCAGCAAGAAACTGAAGTAAAAATGTTTCTCAAACCATAACACCCCACACAGAATTTTGGTTCCATGTGAAGTGATTTTGGAAAAGTTTAGTGAAAATCTATTGAACAATGCTGAACCATTACAACACATAAATCAATCAACTTTGCTGAAGAAACAAGTCCACCACAACTGGAAGGCAAACATGAAACAGGCAGAGCAGTCTTTTTTGCACAACTGACTTACCACTACTTCATAAACTTAATTAACCTAACAATCTTGGCTCAAACATTTAATCATATTTGATACAATGTTACAACAATGTAGACATTAATAACATATGGTGCATAATCCTGTGACTTTTAACCTCTGCAAAGCTTTGAGGAGAGAAGGAGTTATAGATTTTCTAGAACTGACTGACCTGTAGCTGTCATTGCTTTACGGATATGTCTGACTGTGAACCCCATTTCTAACAAAGGTAGAGCAATGGGTGGTGGGGGAGGAGATGGTGATCTTCTTGTGGTTGTGGTCCTTGAAACAGAGTTAGAGGGTACGGAGATGGGACGGAACATTGCAGCTGTTGAAAAGAACAAGAAAGAAAAACCAAATATGGCACAAAGATACTTGTCAATAAATAATGCAGCAAGTTGCTGTTAAAATTTAAAATCCTAGAGAAAAATACCTGAGACAGAACCCTTGATTCCTTCCTCCCTGTCCCTCCCCCACCCATTCAATTTTGGCATGCTTTATCTTTTGAATATTTTTTCTATGGGCCAATACTGGACAAGGGGAAGGGATTTTGGAAGACCAACAATTCTGAGTGTTGCAACATTTGTACAGATCTGTTCTACCAGATTCGTCCAGATTGTTGTGTTTACTTTCACTGTTTTATCTATGCAATTTCAATTACCATTACCTTAAAAGAAATATTCCTTAATTGATCAAATAAAACGATGGAAAATTATCCTGGAGTCAAGTAATGAGCATTACAAAACACACACACTTCACCTTTGTGTACACCTTTCAAATGATGGTTACCCCAAGATGATTTCAAAAATTCATCTTTTCTCACCAATCAAGCCCTAAAACAGGGTTCCCAGCATTTCATGAGAACAATTTCTCTGATTTATTTCTCAGATCCTTGGTGAATTTTCAAAATTCCAGGATCCCTATTTTAACCTATTTCCAATTAAACGTATTTAAAATGCCACAGCAGCCAATAATTTAGTGGATATGCTGTTTGGACATGACACATATTACAACAGATTGACCATTTGCTATTTTTAGCCATTCAAATTTTTTTATTTTCCCCTGATTTGGAGCATTTTTGTTCATCCTATCTTTTCTCTGGTAAGAATATGGTAAACTCATATTCCAGGTTTTGCCTGAATTCTAGGAGGCTAGTAGACCCAAACTTTATTGTTCATGTATTAAAGAACAAATCAATCTAAGCATTTTTTTGGTAAAACTTTCACCCAAATCTTATGTTCAGTTCTCAAGGTATCAGCGGCTAATAATTCACAGTTCATACCAGTCACAATGCGGCTGCATCATATATACATAGTATTACATTGGTATCAAGTTTAAAGGAAAATAAGCCTCAGTAACTTCAAATTGGGTTCCTAATTTTCAGATCATATGCCATGAACTATGATATGTTAGAAGAATTGAATTAACTTGAACTTTATGAAGGGCAATGAAAACATTAGTGAAAATATTCCGACTAAAAATTGGAAAAGTGGCATTTTTGAAAGTATCTTGAAAGATTCAGCTTACTTCTGATACAAAATGATGCACTATGGAAATGTACTTCTATCTAGTATTTACTTGACATACACAGTTGACAGGTTAAACTTCTTTACCATATGTGTAAATTTTTCCAAATACTTTCACTTTTCCCCTGTCCACACCTGAAAGTGAGCTCTGTGTATCCCTAGTTATCTACATGAAATGTATCAAAATCAAAAGTTAACGATATGAAATAGTTCAGAAAACTTAAAAATAGGAGCTCACCAAACTTTTGTTAGATTTTTTCAAAGCTCTGTAGCAATTGTAAGAAATATGTCACTTACCATTTCTTCGGTCAAACTCTGGCGAATGAGGTGGCGTGATGTCAGGTGATGGTAATGCTCGAGGCAGTGCTCTAAAACTCTTTCTGAAAGCATGGTGTCTTGAACGACCAAACCAGGTTCTGAATGGTGGAGTCGTCCTTGGTATAGAGGATGGAGTGGGTGGGGCAGAGACAACTCCACCAATGACATCCTCTGATGAGGGATCTAACTGGTACTGCTCTGTTTGTAAATCCTGTCTGCCATCTCTCATTCTTGATAACAACTTCCCTATTAAAGGAATGTATATGAACATTAACAAGAAAATTTCCTCCTTGGCAGGGTCATAGTTTTTCAGAAAAATACACAAACTTGTTTGCTAGTCTTTACAGAACACTTTGGGTATTGAAACAACAGTTGACATGTGCATATGTATATGCTTCCACTTAAGAGGAGAAAATTGCACTAAAATGGCATTTGCATGAATGCCACTAATATATGAACAGTACCCATGAGTGTTCAAAGCTATGAGAAACACCTACTTGTTGGTATGGGACAACAATAGCTCGAATGCTAGATTGTGTTTTTCCTTTTCAATTACAGCTTTCTCGGCTCCAACAACACAATGCGTAACATCTATATCTTTTCCCTTCCTAAAACTAAACAACAAGTGAAAAGAAGCATCTTTAAAGCTGCCTAACTGGAAATTATGCAACTGAAAAGCAAACCCATTGACAAATATTCGGCACCCCCACCCTCCCTTTTTTACCTTGCACCCATTTGTCATCTCAAAGTCCTTTAAGGATGGCAGTGTCAGCAATGGGATTATGCCATTACAGCAACATATACACTGTGACACTTTCCGACAGTTTCCTAATATCAAGTTTCCAGGCCCCAGTTGATCAATAAATCTGGTAGGGTGGTATCACTCACAGTTCAACAATAACTGATAGACCAGTGTCAAACATATTTTTAATGGGATATGTTCTATGACACAACCTGCAGGTCAACTCTCTAAATTAAGGTCCAGCTAAGTTGTTTTAAAATCAGCCTTCATGTGGAAGTTTCATCACAAAAAGACAGTCTGTCCAAGAGACGGAGTGGCTAGTTACTACCTAATGGCAGATTTTTATCACACAAAAGGTGAAATTAACAATGGGCTTTAGTTGTAACCCATCTTTCAATCTCACTAGCTGTCTTTAAAAGATTTCACACTATCCTTATCCCAAGCAAGCTGTCTTCTGCTGAAGACACCCAAATAAGCTTGTCAACATTCCCAAACAATCTTTTGTATCTTGATGTAATTTGACAATGAACTCTGTTCTCTGTACAGACAAGCTGTTGCACAGTGTACCATGCAAGATATCCAGTTTGCATTTTTCAAACTACTGTGACCAATCATAACTTTCACAAAAGCTGAAATTAACAATGGGCTTTAGTTGTAACCCTTCTTTCAATCTCACTAGCTGTCTTTAAAAGATTTCACACTATCCTTATCCCAAGCAAGGGATAAAGAGAAGGGATTTAAGGGATGCTACTGGGAGTGTGTTTAGGTATTGTGACAAGCAGGGACTGTCATAGGGAAATTTTTTTTTTATTTTGGGGGGAGACTTTAATATGTGGAACCAGATAAAGAGCCATATGGAATAATTTCTGAAAATATCTATGATTCAACCACTGCTAACCTATATAAAACTTTGCACAACTTTGGAGGGATGGGAAAAATTTGGGGGTCTAATGCCCCCCTCCTCCCCAGCCGGTACAACCGCACCTGTTGACAGGGTGCCAAGAGTGAAGTTGGAACCAATGTTTTAGCAAAATATTACAATATGACAGTGACATAAAATTACAAAATACAAAAAAGAAAAAAAAAACCAGTGTTACCTTCTGATGATTTCCTCTGCTGTTGACCTGCTTCACATGGAGCCTCGGCAGCCATCTTGATTAACATATTCTGAGCCCTTTCTAGCTCCATCACTGAGACAAGTCTTCGAATTGGAGATGGAATCACAGCCTTCTGAACTAGCTGCTGCATTATTTTTGCCATCATTTTGCCGATGTCTTCGACCTCCTTAGCCTTCTTTTCCACACCCTTGTCCTTCTTGTCACCTGGTTCATCTGACCCCGGTGATTTGTCATGTTCCTTTCCTGGGGAGACAGGGGGTACCAGTAACATTTCAGCATATTTGCTGCAACAAAAAATTGCATTCAGAGTCTTGAGAGCAGCGGTCTGTAGCAGGGCAATCCGCAGACTCTCTTCCTCAGCAGGGAATCCACTGACCTCACTCCCATGATGCGATGGGATTGAATCTACATCTTTAGCAGCTCTGCTGCCCTTGCTATCATTTTTGCATTTCGTACTTGCCTCCTCCAAGGGGCCACCACTTTCCTTCTTTAAGGGAATGTTAAGAGGTTGAGTCTGAGTAATCAGGGGTTTAACTGTAGCTTCTTCATCCTTCTTGTAAGCATCAATCACTTCCTGCCTATCACAGTCTGATGTTGTTTCAGTTCCATCATGGGCTGGGGGTTTCCCCTTATGCTGTTCTATTTCCTCACCCACATCTCCACCAGTTACTTGACTGACATCAATGTACATTTCTGTTCTATGTTTCTTCTGAGATCCATCCTTCTCCTCTCTATTACCCTCTTCCTTCTCTTCATCTCCTGTATGTCCATCTTCAGCCATGGCCCTTGCAATGTCCTCATCCAGGGACTTCTCTAGTTCATCAATAGCAGTTTTATTGTCTTCCTTCCTCTTCAACTCTTCATTTGTGGGTTTCTCTACTGGTTTAGGCCTTTCCATCAATCCAGACAGATGAGCTAGGTCCAAAAGATGTTGTGCTTGCAAACCCTGCAAGGATTGAGCCTGATAGGGTGGTGGGGTAATGGCATCTAGATTTGATATATGGGTATCACTGTAAAAAGAAATGAAAGCTCTGATTAAAGTTGTCCCTAGGATGGAATCTCTTCCGAAGACAACTCATCTCTTCAGTTTGGTATCTGTAAGTGAGGTGATTTTTGCGTCACCAGAGAACAATGATTGGCTCATCAACAAACCACCCCTCCCCTTTCCCAACCCCTTCCCAGCTCTGTTGATGGCTGACTGATTCCCCAAGGTACATAAGTTGCTTGAGGAAACAGAAGATAACCAAATACCAACTTGACAAAAGAACTGAAATGCACCTTGGAAATAGTTCTTGTAACTACAAAATCTCATACAATTTTGAATTTCATTTTATCATCTTTGTCCAATGTTTCATAAAAAGAGCTGACAAAATGCTTCCCTTGGACAGCAACCATCATGATGTTGTAATTTTCTAAACATTCGATTCATAGTGTTTCATGAAGTATTTCCATCTCAAGGATTTTTCAAAAACAAAATCCACATCTTCTTACTGATGTCATCATTTTCTGTGCTAATCACAAAATGCGATCTATTTACATGACCCAAAGCATCAACTTTTCATCACATGTTAAAATCTAATGAATATTCACAGCCTTACAAATTCTCACTAATATTCATCAAAATGGGAATCTGCACATATACCTGATGTATGAGCTTCTCCATAATCCCACAACACCTTGGTACAATGGCTACCAGATTTGGCAATTCTACACAAAAACTTTAAAGTTTCTCTGTCACTTAGTTTCTGTATAAGGTGTCCTTCCATTCTTCATAAATATTCATGTCTACTTATCCCATTGAAAGTATGTATTTTTACCAGATGAAATCCTTCTCCATCATTCCATACCACCTTAGCACAACAACTCTCAGCAAAATGTCAGAATCCCAACAGTGTTTCCATTCTTTTGTATACAGTGCCCAACCATTATTCATTAATTTATATACCAATGAAAATTTGCATCTTTACCTGATCTTTGCTTCTCCATCATCCTACAGAACCTTGGCACAATGGATTGAAACTTTGGCAATTCCCAACAGTATTACCATTCTGCGACTATACTTTGGTATAGAGAACCCTACTATTTATTAATATTTATTACCATTTCTTTCATTGAAGATCTGTACCTATACTTGATGTTAGCTTCTCCATCATTCTATAGTACCTTAGCACAAAGGCTCCAAGTTTTGACAATTTCTAGCAGTGTTAACAATCTGCTTTTGTATGCAAAGCTCCCATTCTCCATCAATATTCATTAACATTTTATTTCATTGGAATTTTGTATCTATACCTGATGTTTGCTTCTCCATCATCCCATAGGACCTTGGCACAATGGCTCCCAGCTTTAGCAATTCCCAACAGTGTTGCCTCTCTGCCACTCTGTTTCTGTATACAGCGCCCTCCCATTCGCAATCCGCTGTCTACTCCACCAATGACAGCTAAGGCAGGCCAGACTGTATCACACAATGTGTCAAAATCTAAGAAAATAAAAATTTCAAAGCTTTAGTTGTATTTGATGTAAAACTTGTAAACTTATTAGCTTTTGCCCTAGCTATGCTGCTTCACAGGGGTGATTCCTCCCCCCCCCCTTTTATTTTATTAATCCAACCTAGCCTTCTTTTGCCCAACTTACCCCTATTTTTGAAGCTTTAAAAGTGTGCAATGAAGGGTGTTGTCTTAAATAATTGAAATCACGCCACATAAATAACAGTTTATAATTGCATGTATTCACTGTTTTTCAAGGAAGTAAAGACATAGATGCAATGAAGGTTTCAAGACAGGGGAGCACACCATTTTACAAGTGCATAAAGGGTCCTATTGGTTTTTCCCCACTCTGGCCTCTTGGTAATAAATCTAGGGGTCAGACAGCAGAAAAGAAATTTCTAAGAATAAAGGAATGGATGGGCGGTGGATGATTACAGAAGCATTGACATAACACAAACAAATAAGCAAAGACAGTCAGACAGATAGACCAGAGAGACAGAGAGAGACAAAATGACACAGAGATAGACAGATGGACAGACAGATATAAGGTAATATTAAAAATAACCTAATCTGATAGAATGACTGTGATGTCAGCTCTTCTGAGATGTCCAATTATCAGGACACTGTCTCAATTCCCTTCTTACCTTATATATTCTGGTCTTAAATTTCCTTTATTTTCACAATAAAATCTCCGAAAAAAACTTTTTCTCTACACTTTCAAGAAGCATCATAATCTTCATGACCTGTTACATACCTGCTTTTTCTTCATCCTTTTTCATGTTTCCTTGAGATTTCTCCTGTCCATCCTCCTGATCATCTGTATTCTCTTCCTTATGTTCATCACCATTCTCTCCATCAGGTACTTCCTGTTTCTCATCATCTTTAGACTCTGCCTCTTTCTCCACTGGGAGTGGTTTCCCAACAGCACCCTTATACATCAACCTCCAAAGGTCGCTTGCCACTGACAACCGGTCAATCAAACATTTGCTGATGACATTCTGCCAGGGAGGGTACTGGTCCAGAGCATGGATGAGAGACACATGGGCCTCAGCAAGGAGTGAGGGGCTAGGGGAACACTGAGGTTCCCCAGGATAAAGATCTCTGGGTGCCCCCCTGACCTGCATGTCACTTATTTTAACCTGAGAAGAAAGGAATGACAGTTTATTTCACAATATCAATGGCACAGGGAAATTTCATTGAACATATTAACTTTGGACTTACTACTTAACTTATACAGTTCTCAGACAGTTGCAGAAAGGAAGTATCAAAGATACTCCTTATGACTATGACAAGTGAACTGCTTAGTAAATGCCATTTTTTCAGACTTGTTACACATGATTTAAACCATACACCAAACACATAAGGGGTCACATATAAGCTACACACTTGACTTATATTGTAGGGCACAACCAAATGGCTAACACTAGCTTGTTCCATGTCTGATGTCTCTTTAAATCTGTCAATACCGACCACTTCAAACTTTTTATAGTATGAGTTTTGATGTTTTTTGATATGTCATTGGCCTTTTGCTATGATTCTGGTTCAGTGTTAATACATTACTATGATTCTGGTGTAGTGTTAATACAAAAATTTGAAATTAAATATTCTAGTGTAAAATGAGTCACATGTTCTCATTGTCAACAAGCAGAAAAGTTTCTACGTAAACTCAATCATCGATACACATTTGATGTATCAATAATGTGAGATAGTTAAGTAATCCTCACACCTAATTCTGATAAGGGGAGGGGGTATCTCTGGCATGTTGCAAAGAAACTGGTTTGAAGAGCCTGATATCACCATACTTCTAAGAATGCCCTCTACAAAAAAATTTAGGGTGTCCACATGCTAAACTTCAAAAAATAAGATGAAACCTTTGAGCTGATTAATAACAGCACAGACCAAATATTAGCAAATAATTTTACAAAGTTGGGAACTCATAGCAGTGTCTAGTTCTGGTATCAATCATTCTTTTATCAACTTACCTTCTCCCCAGGGTTGCTGCTGTAAAACATAACAACAGGGTAGAGTTCTGTAGCATCCATTTCTTCAAATGCAAGTTTAGGCTCCTGGGTGATTACAAAAATTCTCCATTAATGTTTGCTACTCTTCTCATAGGAAGATATTAATAGACATTTTCAAATTCACAGATGTTAAATAGTTTGCACAATAGACAAAGAACTTAAAAAGTAATGTACTGATGTTCATGTACTCAAGACAAATAATGTGTCATTGCAGTCACACCTAGTGACACTACACTTGAACTCATAACCATGACATTGTACTCTCACTACCCTTGTACTGGTACTCATAAGACTACACTTGTATTCACACTCAAGACACTGCTCATACTGTCTTTGTACTCATGACATATTGTCCTCACACTACACTTGTACTCGCACTCATGAAACTGCATGTACACTTCACTTGTACTCATGACATTATACTCACATTACACTTGTATTCATGACATTGTACTCACACTAAACTTGTGCTCATGACACTGTATTTACACTATATTGTATTTATGCTACACTTGTACTCATGACATTGTACTCACACTACATTTGAACTCATGACATTGTGCTTACACTGCACTTGTACTCATGACATTGTGCTTACACTACACTTGTACTCATGACATTGTATTTACACTACAATGCATTTACACCACACTTGTACTCATGATATTGTAATCACACTACACATGTACTGGTAATCTTCAGATTGTATTCACACAACACTAGTATTCATACTCATGACACGGTACTCATATCTCTATTGTACTCATGACTTAATACCCACACTACACTTGTGCTCATGACTTGTGCTCACACTTTACTTGTACTGGTACTCATCAGACCATATTCTCACTACACTAGTATTCATACTCACGACACAGTACTCATATTTCTCTTGTACTCATGTCTTATACTCATACAAGACTTGTACTTATACTCATGACACCGTATTCACAATACACTTGTGTGCATACTCTTGACAGTTTGTGCTCATGCCACACTACCCCCCCTCCATAACACTGTCTTCACACTAGACTGATATCATACTATAATACTCACCTCTCCATTTTTACCAAAAGAGAGAGTTCTGGCTTCCATGTCCAACACACATGTAATTCTGTCACCTTGTGTGAAAGCAGGCAAGGTCAGAGAGTGTTCTCCATTGTGGTACAGGTTTCCACTATAGGCTCTGTACAGCCACATGTCTGAAGTGGTACGATGACTGAAATCTCTCACAGGGAAACGAGAGACACCCACACATGTCCCTTCATTACCTTTGTTTTCCTTGACAATGACAAACTGGAAGCAAACAAGGAAAGTCCTTTTGACATTGTGAGCCTTATCTTTTTGTACTATGTAACAAGTAAAATGACCTCCCATCATTATGTACACTAACACTGGCACTGGATTTTCTCTTCATCTTGGATAATGTAAGAAAAGGTTCATGGGAAGTAAGATCAGTAAAAATATAAAAATACCACAGTATCAACTCACTTGGACAATTTTTAGGAGAACTGATCTTGAATTGGTTTCATCAAACTGATGCTATACTGCCTACGATTTTCTCCATGGCATTCTGCTTTGATATTTAGATCATTTGATGTGGGAAAACCTTAAATTTTTCTTAATGCCAGACTCTATCTTACCCGTGAACCTTCCAATTACTAAGCCTCTAATGCCTTCAAATGCCACCCCTTAATCCACGCAGCCATTGCACCTTATAACACAAGAACTTTGTTGAAGTTATGATATAGAAACAAACTTTTTCACCTCTATTGGGAACATATTTTTCAATCATAAAATAGAAGGAAAAGCTACTTGAAGACTTGTAAAAAGACTGCACAGTCAACAATGGTATTCAACATTTTGATTAGCCTTATATCACCTTGCCAAGCTGTGACAAGCACTGATCTATCACCAGCCTTCTACTTTACCCACATTAATTACAACCCCTCCCCTGCTTCAGGCATAGTAGGGGTAAATTGATGGGATGGAACCACATCCCCTCACCCTTTCAAACCTCATGTTTAATTAGCCTTATAAATGCTTTCAAATACACAGGTGGGTCTGATTCAGGCTACTGTACACCTACACTGGCTACCTCCCTATACTCCCCATCACTGCAAATTGCTGAAAAAAAACCCCAAAAAACATAAAAAGTATAACTTACAGACCACTGGTAGCACCCATTGGATATTACTGTTGCCCCCAGCCCATAGCCTCTTCCTCCAGAACCATGGACCAAGATATTGCCATTCTCCACACTGCAACTGACCATCTTCTCTGCATCAAAGACAACATCATGGAGGAGAATTCCATCTTCATCCCCACTGCTTTCATCCCCAAGAGCCTGCTCTGATGGAGGACCATCCTGTCCAGATGGATCTGCCTTCCCCGTGTTTGCATTTTTGGATGTCAGCACTGCCAGTTTATGCTTGGCTACAGCTCCTGGTTCCTTCCACATACTGGTTGATATGTTGGTTAGTAGTTGCTCAATAACCTGGAGTTATAACATACAGCTCAAACTTTATAAGAGCAAGGTCACTTTCCTTTTAGCTTTAAGGGCATATTCACAGATCTCAAAGGGCACCAAGGCCAAAAAAAAGAAGAAGAAAACACTGCATTATCTGGTTTATATTTAGTTGTATTTTGCTACAAAGGGCAATAAGACTAAGGCAGCCTTGAAGAGTGTGTCATTTGTTTAATTCCAGCTCTGAAAAGTGAGTTCAACATTCCCGAATAAACAATGCATGCTGGAAATTTTGCTTCCTACAGAGTCATTCCATGACATTTGTTTAGCACACAAGCACACCCTTTGAGTACCTTTTTTCATTTCTTTTGTACTCAAGTTCAAGAGATTTTACTTCTAAGGTAACATTTTGTCCAAAGCCAATTATTTATACTGCCATTGATGTCAAAAACCACAATTTTGAAATGAAGATTGTGTCTGCTAATACAAAATACTACAGATGGTCTTTTGTCTTTGGTACAGCATATGTGCAATCCTTCTCAGCATGCATTGTAATACTGTATTGTCAAACTAGCTTATTGAAATAGGTAGAATAGCTTTTCTATACAATCCTTGCTAATTCATTATGCATAGAAGGCAATGCAATCATGGGGTGACTTAAAATATAGGTGTCACCACACTACCCCCACCCCCTCCCCCCAAAAAAAAAAAAATTCCTTAGTGTCCTGAAGATTGTTAGCAGGAAATTTATCAATGCATCAAGGGCAACAAAATGTAACTTAATAAATATTCATTTACTTCATTTCTATTCATAAGCTAATATTCACCACCTTCACAAGGAGTCATAAAGTCACATCATAATAATGCTAGAAAGCTTTGTCCAGAGCTTCATTCCAAAAGTACTGCTTGGCATACTCACTGTTTTTTTATAGGTAGCATCTGAGCTACAAGAGTGGGGAAGCACATACTGCAGTAAATGCAAGGCAAGAAGTCTTGTTCTATTGTTTTCCACTATAGGCAAACCTTAGAAAATTAGAAACAAATATATTGTATCAATCACATTTGACAATGAAAAGTAAAACAATATGATACAAAAAAAACTTGTGTAAATTTGTTGTGCCTCACAAATATTCCTTTATTTCATAACTTATGTGATTTTAATGGGAACAATTGGGAATGTGGTATTGAAAATTTTCATTCCAAGACTTTAAAAGGCTTAAGCAGTCACCCCAAACTTATTTTGACACAACAGCTAAATCTCACTAATATCCTCTTATTTCCCTCCAAGAATCTTTCATGGTATTTTAGAACATAAATATTGCATATTCAAGGTAAACCACGGAGTTACTTTGCATTAGTTTTAAAACACTGTCAGAAAAATATTGTCACATGGTTCTCAAGAGCCATTCATAAAATGGTATGGCCAGGCTTTCCAATTTGGGGTGACTGCATTTTCCTCTTAAAACCATGATTTACACATGCAGAAAGTTAGGCACTTCAAAATAAGACAGATGGTTAATCTTATTTTCAAGAAATGCTTTGTAGTAAATGAGTAATACAATAAGCACAACTTTTGTAATGTACAGTATTGTGGAAAGGGAAGCTATTGCCAGAGTTTATTAGTAAGACTGAATAACTAAGTAATGACAAAAGTTGTCTGTTTGTATCATGTTATGCAATGTATTAAAACAGAACATTTTTCTAAATATCTTTGGACCTTACATGATCAAAACTACATGCATATGAACAAAAAAGTTTGTATACAATGATTCTACCATTGAACAAATTTTCTAAAGTAGAGCAGTTCAAAGGCATGCAATGAGCACATGAACTATGTACACAACAGACAATGGCTGCATGTAAAGGTAAAATTGTAAGGACTGGGCTTAAGTCCTACAGCCAAATGATATGACAGTTAAACATTGTATTCATACTATGGTCCACTGGACCACCAGCCCATTAGTTCTACAGTTCATACTTCCAGACAAAATCTCATTACGTGTGGGAGTAATGGACTGTAGAACCACTTTGCCATAGTACCAATGGGCTAAAGCAACAGTGCATTGTACTGCCAATGGACTGTGGCACTACAGGGTTGTGACCCAAATTACCCACTTCAAAACTTCTAGCTTAAGCTTGTTCTTAAGAATGTTTTCAAATACAAGTATTCTATGCATGGCTGAATATCTTACCATCTTTGGAGTGTCTGATTATTTTTAAGAGCAGATGTAACCACTCATCTGTGGCCATCTTCTCTTGGATGAGATGGTGGCTACAGACACGACGTAGAAACACCAGAAAGTCACCCAGGGAGGTCTGAGCCCATTTCTGAAGCTGGCGCTTGGTACACTGTTTTCCTGCTGCAGGAAAAGTCATAAAGAAAGGAAGTTAAAACACCAGAATGCAAAAAAGCATTCAAGTTTGGCAACTTCTATAGAATTTAAGTACAAATTTAACGAACATTCCATTTACTTGAGATACATATTAACAAAATACCTAGAGGATATACTCTCCGAACCTCTGGTGATCTCTGATTGATCTTAAACTTTCATCACACACAATAGAGACCATCCACTTTATATAACACACTCAGATACCGGCTAAGAGGTTAGCCATCATTATCCTTCTTAAAATACTGTTTTCAGGCAGATATCACAGACTCAGACATACACACAACTTCATGATCACATAGCACTTTTCTTTTCATAGAAACCAATATTCCAGTACAACCTGTCCCTATTTGTGTCAAGAAAAGCATCAAAGTATGATTTTTGTTATCAAAATAGGAATAATAAAGACATTTATACAAAGTACTACATTAACAAACTCATCAAAAAATTCTGCTCTAACATTATGTTCCATGTTCTAGCCAATCCAAAACACTGTACTTTCATATCATTTATTCATAGGCAAATACACCGATTAC